>JALLBK010000394.1:0-14952 GCA_036940085.1 Discostella pseudostelligera | reverse complement strand
TCGATCCGTCACGAAAAAGTGGCGGGAACGCATTTGCATACCCAAAAAAGTACTCAAACGCATGTTGGGTACTCAAAATTTTCTGCCTCCAGACATGCCCTTAAGGGTTAAAACCCGATACAATCTTCCCGCCAGATATTTTCCCTCAAAAAAGATCTTCCATATCTTTTCCTGCCAAAACCTCCAGCATTCAGCACGCACCACCATCCGATCCATCATATCCTCCTCCTCCACCTACACCATCAACCATCACCATCTTCACCCACATATCACCCATATCACCCATATCACCGTCACCATCACCAATAGTAGCCATCACCAATCATCGACAAGGACCATGAGCAGCCGCAGCAAGCCAACCAATTCCAACTTCATCGTTGGTGTCGCCCTCCCAGAGCTAATTTGCGACGCCGCAACATCCCTGCGCCGTGCACGTGAAGATGGTTTCGACTATGTGATAACTTCGTTGCCCAACACTGCGTCGTCTGCGTCATCATCATCAAACCATGGTGTTGGCTCTAGCACAATTCGAACGGACGTGACACAGCTTGAAAGCAAATGGTGGAGCACATCCATTGTGGGGATTGTAGGAGATCCACCCGATTTTCGATTTATTCCATCAGACAGTGATTTCATGAGTCGTCGTGGTAGACATCTCATCGATGCTCTCACAGATTTCGCAGAAAGTGTTCAAGTGAAGGCCAATCAAATATTTTGGGGGATGATGGAATGGGCATCTCATATGAACATTCCCGCGGTTATTTTACCATCTATTCCGGATGGGGAATTTTCCATTGAAGAAGAGGATGGATGTTTAACTACCGTGGCATGCACCAACATCAATTGTGACGCGGCGAAGGAATATGCACGGGTGCTTGCCAATTTGGCAGCGTCACCAATCTGTGCCTCCTCACATGTTCAACTTTGGGTACGCGTTTCACTTTGTACATACGAGTTACAAGCGTTTCAACTTCTATTGTCACGATGTGATCATGCTCATTGCATAGGGTGCATGCTCCACATTGATCAACCAATTGACGCTGCAGAGCTACCCAATATGTTACGGGAATTGCATCCCTTTTTGGGTGGTGGATTTGTCAAGGCCATCAGTTGGGACACATCCATCTTCCTCAAAAATAAGAAGGGATTTCCGACATTATCGAAAAGTCATCAGTTCCTCTTTTCATTTTTGTATGGAAGGTTGGGTAGGACATTACGAACGTTAGTCGAGGGGAATGTTGTCGATTCATCCATGCAGGGAGGCGGGGGTTCGAGTTCACGGTTATTTATCTTGCAATATCTTCGGCATTTACGATCGAGAGATCCTCTACCTGACAAACTAGATTCCGAGGAGGCAATCCTCGAAACTTCGTACCTTGATACACTGCAATCACCACTCCAACCATTGGGTGATCATTTGGAATATCAAACGTATGAAACGTTCGAGAAGGATCCAGTGAAATACAAGCGGTATGGCGAAGCTATTGAGAACGAATTGATAGATGGATTTCGTGCCAGTAAGTTTCCTCTTTTGGGGGTGAAAAGATTGACCCTACGAGAGTTGAAAAGGTTGCACGGCCTCGAATCTGATTTAGGAACGTTGGGCTCTGAAATGCACGAGGTGTATGTTCACGAAGTGACAATTCTTGTAGTGGGTGCTGGTCGGGGGCCATTGGTGAAGGAGGCAATTGGTGCTGTCGCTCGTGCGTCTGGCTCAATTGAGATCGGTGGCAGTCTCAATACTATCCACGCCAAGATTATTGCGATTGAAAAGAATCCCAGTGCGGTGCTTTACCTCCAAAGTTTGAAGGCGTCGGACCCATCTTGGAATGATAGGAAAGACCCTCACCATGACGATGATATGTTCGACCCAAATGATGACGACGATATTGCAAATCCAGGAACGTCAAATGTGACTGTTATCTGTTGCGACATGCGAGAGGCTACATCCCACCCAATACTACGAAATATGATCATGAATGAAAGAAGTAGAGCAGACATTGTGGTTAGTGAGTTGCTTGGAAGTTTTGGGGATAATGAGTTGAGTCCGGAGTGCTTAGATGGCGTGCAAAAGTGCGGTATTTTGAAGGTCAATTGCGTCAGTATCCCTCAAAGGTATGTTCTGTGCCATGGTTTCGTCCAAACAATTCATCTTCCTCTCCCATATCGTGCCTAATCTGTGTGCACTCGTTACATAGTTACACTGCGTACATTGCACCTGTTTCATCGGCACGTCTACACTCCGAGGCAAAAATCCAATCATGTCACCCTCTCAACAATAGTGAAGGTCCCGCCTCCCCTGCCGTTGGTATGCAACGAGCCATGGAAACACCCTACGTCGTACGCAGTCATGCTGCCAGTCAAACTCATCCCGAAGCAGAATGCTGGAAATTCTATCATCCACAGTTTGCAGCAGCGAGATACTGTGGAAATGATCCAGGTGACAAGCATAATGCTAGCGCACTTGCTGCAGAGAATGTTAACAACGATCGACATGCACACATTTCGTTTAAGAATGATCCGAGCAATGGATGTTGCTTTGGATGTGGCTACGGTGCGCTGGACACTGAAGTGCAACCATATGTATCTGCTAATCCCGAGGGGATATTGCAGTCCAGCAGCGAGGATGTTACTCTTACAATACATGGATTCCTCGGAACGTTTCATTCCGTCTTGTACCGGTCGTATCATGATGGAGGTGAAGTAAAAAAAGAATCTGTGATAAGCATAGCCCCCCATTCCTTTTCGGTTGGGATGTTTTCTTGGTTCCCATTGGTAAGACCTTTCACTCGATGGCATCCTTCGCACTGCTACACTCACTTGTGGCTTACATTTTGTTGCTGTTTAATCCGGCCATCTTGTAGTACTTTCCACTTAAGGAGCCACTTCGAGTTCCACCAGGAGCAACATTGACCTGCAGTATCTGGAGACGATCTGACGAGGATAGAGTTTGGTATGAATGGTGTGCCGAGGTGGTAGTAGTACCTAAGAGGGAACCTGTGAAATATTGTGACTGCACAACCGTGTTGGCGGCAAGCTCTTTGCACAATCCAGGTGGACGATCGTACCATGTGAAGAAATAATGAACATCTTTGCATACCACAGTAAGTACACAATCCTAGTCAATCAGATGTACTATGGTAATCTTTTAATGTCACGTTTAATAGAATATGGATGCATCTCTTTTTGTTTTCGTTTTTCATTGCGTTGACCCTCCACAACCCCATCGTGGAAGGCATATCAAGCATTCGTTCAATAACACACAAAGAATGTAAAACCCCGCTTTCTTTCTCTAATCAACTCAACCATAATGATACTGTTGTCCCGCCTGCTGGTAATACATGGCATGTTGACCATACGGATCATCATGTGGCGCCACAGCATTCGGATCCGCGTAATACTGTGCATTCGGATCGGCATAGTACGCATGATGAGCATTGGCCGCGGCGGCATGATCGTAATGCTGTTGGGCGGCAGCATGCATATCGGGATGGTATCCCGCATGGTGAGCCGCCTGTTGATGATGGGCTGCATGCGCCTGAGCCATTTGATGATTGTAGGCAGCCGCCGCTGCTGCGGCGGCGGCATGACTGCGAGAGTCGGCGAGGTGCGATGCGGCCGCTTGAGGAGCGGGTGGTTCATTGACAATTCGCGTCGCCGAATACTCCTCCATCTCCTTATTGAAGCGCATCTTATCCTCCTGGGCCATCTCCTCATACTTTTGCTTATCTTCGGTAGGGAGGGCGCGCCAGCGTTCACCGAGGATGACACCCATATCCACAAACTTGATGCCGGGATACTCTTCCATTACCTTGGGACGCATATCAAAGGTGAAGAAGACGAAGGATCCACGAGCACGTTTGGGTTGTTCGGGATCCTTGCTTTTCTTCATGTACTTCTTGCTGAGGCGACGATCCTCGACGAGATTACCGGTGGAGTCGAATCCAGGAGGGGGAGAGTAGTTCTGCATCTCGGCCTCATAGCGTGCCTTGTCTTGGGCGGCGTGGGCCTCCCAACGTTGTTTCTCTTCTGCGGAGAGGCACTTGTACATGTAGGAGGTGTATTTGGCAAGCTACTCATATGTGCAGGAGAAGATTGGGGAGATAGTGAGACGACAGGCAGCAATTAGACTGATGCGCATGACAACAACATGTCGATCATTCATTCATGCAATACTTAAAGACAAACACTTACCTGTCCAAAGGTCATGCCAGGATTATGCGCCTTGAATTGCTCGCGCATGCAATTCTGATAAAGCAAATACGCCGACATGTTGCGCTTCGGAGCATTGGGATCACGCGTCGTCTTGATCGCACTTGTAATCCCTCCACTGCGTCGTTTGGTGCTGGTATGAGTTACCAGTGGAGTTGTAGCATCGCCCTTGACATCATATCCAGGAGGTGGAACGTAGTTCGACAATTCATGTAGGAAACGAGCCTTGTCCGCCTCGGCACGTTGATTCCATACCTCTTTTTCATCCGCGGGCATTTCGGCATACATGGCCGAGGTGAATTTACTGAGCTGGCCGAAGGTCATTCCGGGGTTCTGAAAAGTGATTGATGAAAGAAAGAGAGAGAAGAGGGGAAAGGAATAGTGAGCACAGACATCAAATGTAAGTATTCCGGATAATGCCAGACATCATCTTCATCCCGTGATAGAGAACAACAACAACAACTTACCTGCTGCTTGAAGGTGTCACGCATAGCATTCTGGTACAAAAGATATGCCGACATGTTGCGCTTTGGGGCGCCTGGATCGCGGGGAGGTCTGCGGGAGCTCATGGTTGGTTTGAAAGGTGATGGATTCGACTAGAGATTGAAAGAGTAGACCAGATCGAGGTGAGAGACAAGTAGAAGTAGTGATACCACGATCATGATCAGCCCGAGAACGAGTTTTGATTAAATCTCCGGCGGCATTACATAAATAACCAGATGATCTTGACGAGCCTATCGCCGACACCTCCCTCCACCATTTCCAATCCGTGGCGAGAACATCATCGTCGTCTAGTAGGAGTGGCGGGGGTAGAGCCAAACACATCAACTCCCATAGCCATCAACGACATCTTCCCCAACCGCCACACTGACACCAGCCCTAGCCCCAGAATTCGGCGACGCGGCCATCCAGCACCACTACTGCTGCCGCCGGACCTCCGCCGCCGCCACCTCTACTACTCAGCAACTCGTCGTCATGATGGCCATGGGGGTAAATCCAAATCAATAATTGGGCGTAGCATAGCATAGGAACTTACCTTCTCTTCGTATGGATTGTCTCGTAGGGGCGGCTTTCTGAATGGAATTGATACGATCTCAACGCGTCGTTCAGAGATTATGAGAGCTTGCGTAGAAGGGCCTTGTACGTGGCCGTTGGTATGATCTGTACACAATCCAACAAGAGATGAGAATGAGAACAAAGGAACAATCATGCGCGTGCCAGTTCGTGGTGCCAGTTGTTGTTGGGTGTGCTGGTGGTGTGGGTGGCGGAAAGGTGGAGGATTATCAAAAGAGAAGAAGTGCGCAGAGAAGATAGAGATAGAGAAGGTCCCAGCGTCGGGCCTGCTTGATCGTTTCTTGATTTCTTTCTATTTTATCCTTCTTCATAACGTCTGTCTGTCACACTCAAAAGCCAAAACGAAAAGAGAGAGGGACAAGAGAAAAAGAGTGCGGACGGATTGTTCTGTGGCTCACTCCGACTCCGCGAACTCTCCCGCCAAAAATATCTTCCACCACTTCTCGTCTTCTTCGCATCCAAAATCATGCACTGTGTTTGTTCTGCATCTTTTGCATCAATCATGAACCATGACGCAACATCATCATGACACCTTCACCTTCATCAGCACCGTCGACGCATGCAAGCATGTCCATCAAGAGGTGAATTCCAAACAATAATTGCATGGTCTGCATGGCCATCATTCTCTTCAAAACGACCTCAAGAGATACAAAAAGCTCGAGGAAGCGAGAGTGATAGCTGGTAGCGGGTATTATCATAGAGAATGATGGGCGCTTCTTGCTCTTCACAGAGGCAACACAATCATCATCACCGCCATGATGGGCGCGGGGATGCTACTACTTCGCATCCACGGCATCGTCATCGACGTCATGTAGTGGGTGTGGGACGATTCCGAACTTTTCCCTTTTGTGGTTCATCTGAGGTATGTGTGACGATAATTTGCGAAGAGTATCTTTGGGGTGTTGTTTCGACGTGTCCAATAATATGCATCCGAACTGCTACCTTCTCATTGACTTCCCATCTGCATGGTTTGCGTTTTACAGGATGGGTCATCTGAAGACGAGCAACCAATCAAGTGCTCTACGAAACGTGCCGCTCGTCATTCGATTGATGCAGAGGTACGTTCAATAATCACATCACTTGCACATTACTGCTACGGTGAACCCATCAATCATCAACACACTTCTCAATTCTCGTTGCTACTTTATTGACGTTTTTGTCACACTCATGTCACATGACAGGTACCCAACCAAGCCATATCTACCTTCTATCCACCCGATGACAATTATGAACTCCATCCCACCGACTCCACAAAACGTTGTCCCAAGTCACTTACAGATTTATGCATTGATACCATCTGCCGATCATTGCCAAACCTTGATGGTGAACTTCCCCCTGGATTGCCTAAAGAGGTTGTGGATCGTATCCTGCAAAGTCTGACATCTCATGCGGCATTGAATAGTACGACATTGCGTGCCTTGCGCAAATGTGAATTGGGAAAGTTGAGCTTGGCAAATTGTCGGGGTGTGAGTGATGAGTGGCTACTATCCCTTGGAAGTAGTGGTAGCAGTTGCAGCGGCAGTTGTAGTAGTGGAAGCAGTAGCACGAGTGGTTGTGGTAGCAGCAGTGGTAGTGGAAAGAAGCAGCGTTGTTTACCGGCATCGCCCACTTCCAACTGTCCTACCAGTGTCGGATTGTTCAACCAGAATTTTAGTAGTGGGCCCAATCTTCCATCCTTGGGAGATGCACACCCCGCCCAGTGGCCTGTTCCTTCCAATCCAGGCATTGGTGCTTCGATGAAGAATTGTGAAAACTATGCTGATGCCTTGAATTTAGCTGCCCATCAAATCTACACGGGAGGACACAACACGGACGATACTATGGAAGGCGCTGATGACTCGTATGAGTCTTGTTCTACGTCAAGTTTTGTATCGGCATCATCTCATCCACATTCACCCTTTCTCTATCCAATGAGATGTGCCCCATCAGCTCTATCTTCGACGATATGGTTGCAACGTAGTCCACAAGCCGACGGAGCAGTCAATACGAGCGAGTTTCTATCTATTTACAATTTGCCCGATGACTACAATGATGAATCACTTAAGCATGATTCTTGCTCCGACTCCATAGCTGCTGCTGCTGCTGGTGGTGGTGGTGGCACAGTTTCGACACTCACTCTCCTTGATCTACGTGGATCTCAGCGCCTTACAGATCGAGGATTGCTCCAATTGTCGTATACGCCCCTTCGAACACTGGAAGTGGCACTTTTGGATAACTGCCATGGTATCACTGGCAGGGGACTTATTGCATTTGCAAAGTCTCATAGGCTTCATACGCTATCCATGTCGAATTGTCGTAGACTCACGGATGAGGCCGTTGTCAATGTAAGCCATTTAGGTCCATCTCTGGTGGCGTTGAATTTGGGAGGATGTCGTTGCTTGACAGGTCGAAGTTTAGAGGCATTGAGTGGGATGGTCGAACTACGAAGGTTAGATTTGTCTCAGGTAAGCAGTGTTTATTTGATCAAAAGTTCTACGAGTTGCGTTGATGTGGAGTGCTCCTGGCCTATCTAACAACATGCATACTCCTACGTCATCGTAGTGCGAACTCATAACCGACGACGCGCTCGTCAATCTCCATGATCTCAAACTTCTTGAAGAGTTATCGCTGGGATGGTGTCGATCAATCACCGATGTTGGACTTGGAATATTGGCGGAGCAGCCAAATCGATCTCAAGCTTTGCGTACTCTCCGCCTAGCGCGCTGCTCTATTACGGATGCAGGATTGGAGCACTTGAAGAAGCTAGAGAATGTGGAAGAACTTGATGTGAATGGATGTGATCGTATCAGCAGTAAGGCACTAGGAGAAATATTGGGCACGCTAGTGAAATTGACATCATTGGATGTATCGTACTGTCCCAGGATACTTTCATCCTCATGGCAAGGGAAGGTGAACGCCTTGAAATCTCTTGAGCTATGTTATTCAGGCGTCCGGGACTCTCATCTATCCAACCTCAGGAGTTTGCCTATACTAGAGGAACTTAATCTCGACTCGTGTGTTGTTGGCGATTCTGGTATTGCACACCTTGTCGACAACAACGTGATGCCAAATCTCACAACGCTTGATCTTGCTGACACGAACATATCCGATGTTGCAATGGCAAAAATTGCTCAGTTCAAAGAAATGCGACACCTCTCGTTGTTCTATTGCAATATCTCGAACAGAGGTACGTTGTCTATTCTCAATGATGTGAAATTTGCACTCCTGTGAATTGCGATAATGCATCATTGCTCAATCGACTCATTGAACTTGCAGGTTTACGATACCTTGCATCTATGAAGAACTTGGAAATTCTCAATTTAGATAGTAGAGACATTGGAGATGAAGGACTGAAGTATCTCAGGGGGCTGAATTTGAAGTCGCTGGACTTATTCTCATCTCGTGTTACCGACATTGGGTGAGTAATCTCAATACTATAGTGGTGTGCCTTATTTGTACAGTCTCAATCAATGCAATTGCTCATCTTCCATATGTTCGTGTTATTGGCCATCGGATACGTTCATCAGATGTGCGTACTTGTCGAAGATCAAAACTCTTACCTCTCTTGAGCTCTGCGGCGGTGGAATTGGTGACTGGGGATGTGCACATCTCGCCTCGCTCCACAACCTTACGTGCTTAAACCTATCCCAAAACGAAGGCATTACCAACCGCGGTGCAGCCGCGCTTGCTGCACTCACCAATTTAAAGGCATTGAATCTAAGCAACACGCGCGTCAATTCTGATGCACTGAAAATTTTCGGAGGACTATTGAAACTGCAGAGCATGGCGTTGTATGGTTGTTCGGACATTGCCGACAGTCCTAAATTGAGCTCTTTGCATAATGAGCTCCCTTCATTGCGATGTCTTCGATTGAACAGTGCGTCAAATGAGGACGGGGTTATTGAACACTTCAACGACAGCGATGCAGATGACGAGGAAGATGGCGACGATGATGCAGAAGGTGAAGCAGAAGTCCAGGAAAGAGTACTCAATGTCAACGCAGCGTATGGAATCGAGGAAAATGATGGTGACGATCCGGATGAGGATGTTGACGATGCTGGTGCGGATGAGGATGAAGACGACATGGACCACGATGAAGATTTGGATGACGACCCGTTCAATGTATTCTATGATCATGTGGACGGCGATGACAGTGTAGAGATTAGTGACGAGGACAGCATGGGCGATTTCCATGATGCATACAACGAGGTTGAGAGTGTCGACTCAAGCCGAAGTGCGATGGACAGTATGAATGGCGAGATCTGATGCATGAAATATCTCTTTTAGTGTATCAACATGAGTAGGAAAGTAGAAAATAACATGTAGGCTTAGGAACAGAATAATTATTAGCTTGGCTTGTGCGTAACTGCAGTGATTTACCCTTTGTTGTGAAATCGTCCTTTAGCTTCGTGGACATTTTTGTATTTGCTACCACTACTTCCGTCAACGATATCTAGCTCAGCTGCATTCCTTTCTCCCCGAAGTATTGAATCAATTCCACATGGCCATTCCTCACCGCCGAATACATTGGTGCTAAAGCTATGCATGTCCCATCCTCGCCCATCCACTGTTCCATATTGTAGTTCTCCACATCGACTAATTGCTTTACCTTCTCCAAGTCTCCTTCTCGACATGCCTTTTCCATCATTGCGTCTGTATCGCCCTCTAGACCAGCATACCAATCAACATGTGTTTCTAAGTAATCTACCACGGTGTTGTGACCTTCATCACGTGCTAGGACCATTGCATCCTCAGTAACTTTAGCTCCACCCTCTTCTACTAATATCTTCACAGTATCCAATGAACCCTTTTTGAGATTGAATAACAACAGTGAGAATTTAGCAAAGGAAGGTTTGGTATGAATCAACGAACAGCTGAACGACAGCGAGCACTGAGGACGTACCACCCAACACGCCCATTCTAATGCAGTATAATCTCCACATCCAGCCCTCATCGTGTCAATCATACCCCCATCATGCAATGGAAGCAAATTGGAAACCAATTCCACGTGACCATAATCAATACCGACAAATATGGGAGGTGTTGACATTTCTTCACCCTCATGATCCAACCACCTTACATTTTGAGCACGTAATTCTTTGTTTGCGGATAGTAGCTCCACTGCCAGGGATGCCATACCATCAACACAGGCTTGAGATATAATTTCTTTTGTTCGTTCTATTCCTGTAAGTGAAACTTGTATAGTATTTTGGTCGTTGCTCATTCCGAGGCTGTTCGGTGTATCGTCTGCCACGTGTACAGGGTTGCCCTGAAACTTAAATTCTAATGAGTCAACTGCGAGATAGGTATCAAGAAATGAATTCCATTAGATAGAGCAAACAATAGGACAACATGTTATAATCGACCGTAAAATTATTGACACCCGAATACCGAAGACTGCGATGAACTCACTAGAATATGCCTTCATCTTGGCGTATTGATGAAAGACTGCCGCAAAATTTTCAGATTTGATCACCTCGAAGTGCATTTGCACATCTCGTGAGTCCTCGAGCTGAATGGTGAAGGCGTCTTCGTCGATAGAGGTCATGATTGTATTCGCTGATGGTAACGGTATTGATTGATCGATCGGTCGGTGATGGGTGAGGATGGATGGGTGATGGTGACGGTGACGGTGGCCGTGTCGATGGTCGATGGTGATGGTGGTGCCGGCGGCTGGCGGCTGGCGGCCGGGCGGGCTTTCCCGCCAAAATTCCTCTTTCCCGCTAAAAATACTGGGAAAGATCTCATCTCCCGCCAAAAAGAATGGGAAAGCCCGTCGTCCCGCCAAAAACAGTTGATCAAGATTTGGCGGGAAATCAGATTCTGGATCTTTTGTTGGGGGTAAAATTAGAAACTGATGATTTCTGATTTCGTTGCCCTCTTCAACACTCTGCATTGCTTTCATTGGATGAATATTTGGGGGAATTGCAAGATTCGACTCCGAAACGGAAATTATTGCCACCCCGGGTGTGAGGAATGATGCCGAATCCAAAAGATGTCCGCCGCCGCCGCCGCCGCCGCCGCTTCCCCTACACACTCACTATCACCATCACTATCATACTATCACTCTCCTGCTCTTGCTTGATCCTCCACGATACCACTACCACTACTAGCATTCCAAACGCGCCTCCGAAACCATGAGCTCGTTCGATTCCTACCGCAAGCAGTCCGCCGCCGACGCCAAAGCCATCCTGGACGGTGGCGTTCCAACCCTCGAAGCGCTAGCGTCGGCCCTCGCGTCCATGCCATTCACTGGCCCCGATGCTGTCGCCTCCGCCGAGGCAGCTTTCGTCGGCATCTTGGGGGTAGATGTCAACAAACCCAACCAAGTCGTCGATTCCACATACACGACGGTACGCAATGCGCTTGCTTTGGCAGCGGAGAATACCCGTGTGTTGGAACGATTTGTTGGGTTGCATGTACCTCAAATGGGTGAGTTATTATTGACAAATATCTCATGTAATTGTAATACATGATATGCCGCATTTATTTATTATATTGCGACAAATCATCTAAGTCAATTCGAATTCCTACTTGCTTTCTTTTTCACAACCATGAAACGATCACTAACATTATCGCAGAGGTGAGTGACCTGGGTTTAATTGATGCATCGACACAACCTCGTCGCAAATGCATTGAATCAACTACACTAAAAATGTCGACCTTTCCTCACATCATCGTCGTCTTGCTTTTGTCTCTATACAACACCAGGATGGAAACAACTTCGGCGTCACCGTCCAAATGATGTTCGCCAAACTTCTCAAAGACGAACGCGACAAACTCGAAAAATCCCTTTCCGAAACCTCCAAGTACTACGCATCTCGTGCCGATGCCATTGACAAATTCACCCATTTGCCCAAGGTCTCAACCACTGAAACCAACTCCTCGTCACAATCCAATGCTACCGGTGGCAAAGATGGGGATGAGAACAAAACATCGACTTCCACTGCCATCGAGGAAAAAATTGCCACATCGGACAATGGCAAAGTCAATGTCCATCGTGTCAAGGCCTTGGCGGCACTAGATGCACAAATATACATGGATTTGGTGGCTGCTTTGCAGAGTATGAGGAATGGATATATTGTCATCTTGGATAATTTGGAGAAGAATTGGACTAAGTTGGAGGAACCACGGGGGAAGGGATATGGAGGATATGGAAGTGGTGGTAGAAGTATGGCCTTTTAAGAGGGGATGGTGTGTGGGCATTTGGGTGTGTGTGTGAGAGAGAGAGAGAGAGCAAATAGAGTAGGAGAGAGTTGCATGATCATTACAACCTCGAGATATGATGGATAGGTGAAACTTGTTGGAGTAGTAAAAGGATCGACTATCGACGAAGACTTTCGGCACTGACTGAGCAGACCAAGGTGCGTATAGCGTCAGTGCATGTGATGGGAACATACCTAGAATGCTGTCTCATTACGATACTACTCCTACTAACGGATCTAATAAGAAAACACTACATCTATTGTTATCAATCTGCGCTAAGAGTATCACACGTACCGAAGACCGAACTGCACACGAGGACCTCGAGAGAGGGTAGGGATGATTCAAGAACTACCTCGTGGACCGCATCTTCGTGGTAGACATAGACCCTAACACAACCCAACCAACTAAAAGGCAACCTGAGGAAGCCACCTTTTACGCACATCTTGCAAGGAAGTTCTTCTGACTCTGATCACGCTGTCGCAAAACTGGACGAATGCAATCTTTTTTACTAGGATGAGTATTGGTGAGGAGATTCCGACTGCTTGGCTTCGACGGTGCCGAGGACGACGACGGAGAAGACTTCAGAGAAATCCTTGCGATAATATCAGACGCGACATCATCTTCGATGCAGTTGGAGAATGGGAGTGAAGGCAAATCAGCAATGTGGATCGTAACAAGGGTATCTGCGTCGTGACCATGGCTCGTTGGGACGTATATGTCTTCGTTATCGATAGACAGAATAATCTTGCGCTTGAGAGGACGGGGCGTAGATGGACAACAGTCCATGGCGGCGGGATAGCTTGAGAATGTAGTGAAAGGAGTGCTAGGAGTTGGTGTTGGGTTCATGGTTGACAATTGATTTTGGAGTTGCTTTGGAAAATAATGAAAGAGGTTGGAGGTGTGTTTCGGTTTGTTTGCTTCGGATTTTCATGAGAATGGGAAACAATGATGGAAGACAGTGTGGCTGGAAGCTTCGCGAAGCTGTCGCAACATGCGAATGTTCAAGCACGATTCCTGACGAACGTGTCAATCGTCCCTACATGTCCTGTTTCGAGGTCATATTACAGTGCTGTGCAGTTATTACATAGAAGTAACTGAAATGCCTTCAAGAGCTAGTATTCTTTCCCATCCAGATGCATGAAGGACAGCAATTCAACAGAAGATGATGCAACAGTAACTTCAACGCTCTTGACTTAAGCAATGCCCGTTGTGTTTTCATTTGATATTGGCTGTTAGATAGGAGTACTTCTCAGACCCTGCCTGAGAGTCGACGGACAGACCATAAAATAGCGGGAAGCATAATTGCAATGGATGTTAAATATCTTTTCAATTTAATTTAAAAATATTACGTTAAGCATCTTTTTCTATTTCGAACTCCAATTTCAAAATTACTTAAGTATCTTTCTGAATTTCAATGGTCTGACCGTAGCAACTGTCGTGCAGCCACGGTGTTGTTAGACCAAGGACCATGATCATTTTTCCGGGCCAAGGCCGTTCGTAGCTGCTCGTGATCGTTGTCGTGGCGTGGTCCCTTACCTACGAAGTCTCTGCAGCAATCATTACCCCACCTCTCGTAGATAGCGCTTGATGGGAAGCAAAGACGTCAATTCATAGATAGTATCTAGAAGAAGAAGATGCAAAACAGCTTCATCCCCGATGCCATCGAAATAGTCTCTCGCGCCATCACCGCCGACAATGATGGTGATTACGACAAGGCCTTATCTCTCTATCGTGACGCTCTATCTCGATTCACCATTGGATTGAAATATGAAAAGAATGAATCAAAGAAGAGGCTGATATTGGAACGTGTCGAGGGATACATGAAACGAGCGGAGGAGTTGCGCGATTATTTGAATAAGCAGGCGGAGGTGGACAAATTGGGTGGATCCTCTGGAGGAGGGGGCGGCAGTGGCGGCGGCGCGGGTGGAGCGGGGACGAAACCAAAGGGGAGCGCCGAAGATGATGCCGATACCGAGAAGCAGAAATTGCGTGGAGCATTGAGTGGCGCGGTGGTAACAGAGAAGCCGAATGTCAAGTGGAGCGATGTGGCGGGGTTGGATCAGGCTAAGGAGAGTTTGAAGGAAACGGTGATTTTGCCGACGCGCTTTCCGCAATTATTTACTGGCAAACGACGTCCTTTCAAGGGGATTTTGCTGTATGGCCCTCCTGGAACTGGTACGTGTTTCTCTACATTCAATGTCTCTCTTTCTCTGTTTCGAACATGTTGAATACTCACATTTTGATGTCGGTCGTTGCACTCAGGTAAATCTTACTTGGCAAAAGCCGTCGCCACCGAAGCCGATTCTACATTCTTTTCAGTGTCATCCGCGGACCTTGTCTCCAAATGGCAAGGCGAGTCCGAACGCCTCGTTCGTAACCTCTTTGAGATGGCAAGGGAATCTCCTGGATCACGGGCAATTATATTCATTGACGAAGTGGATAGTCTTTGCGGCATTCGAAGTGAAGGAGAGAGTGACTCGG
>JALLBK010000393.1:0-27478 GCA_036940085.1 Discostella pseudostelligera | reverse complement strand
GCTGGGGGGAAGATACAGCAATCAAGACCAGCACCAACACATTGATGGCATAGAGACTTCGAGCGACCAGGCACGGACGGATCAACATTGCATTGAAGGCAGAAATTAGTGCATCGGAGACACTTAATTATTGGATCAGGTGTTGTCGGCATGGTGAGGAGGCAGGGATGATAGGTTGGTGAAATCGGGGAGGAGTGCAGAGATGATGTGAGGGTGTTATGAGGGATGGAATGGTATCATACAGAGAGTATTGCTAGATGTCATTTGAAGTCAACTGGGAAGCAATTAATTGCACTAACTAAAGTAAAAATAACGGTATGCAATAAAGTTTTAAAATGAAAGATTTTTTTGTTTTAGTGACTAAGATTCATGGTTTCTTTGTATTCAATGCATTTCTGCAAAAAATGTTGCAATAGTCTGTATGTTACGTACGTAGAACTGAGTAGCAATGTACGTAAACTACAGTACCTATGTACTACACCAGAATCCAGCCCCCCATTTGTGAGGTTGCTCTGTCTGCCAGTGGCGACCGCAAGGGATTCGAGTATGTGTCTGCCAATTTGTGCACTGTATCCCTACGACACATTGAGCGTTTGACGGCAGAGAGGTGCCCTGCACCGTTCATTGGCATTACACCTGCTCAAATTGTCACTCAGTTGAGGGAACACTTTGAAAGGATTCTTCAGAAGAGGAGAGAAGCTGGTTTGCTTCAAATTCATATTGTTTTCTCCGCTGGTTTTGATGGAACTGTTCTAGTGAAGTCGTACCAGATTTTGCACTCAAGCAATGTGGTGGTAGGTGGTGCATACCCGAACCATTACATTCCTATTCCGTCGGGTATTTCCACTGATGAAATGGCAACGTTCTTGAAAGGATGTGTCGATGGTTGAAAATATGGAGAGCCTGCTGCCGAGATCAAGGTGTGTGTAGTATCCATCCAGGACACACCATTTGGAATACCACTGTATTTTACCCTGGTGGGTTGGCCTCAGACAATTAATGAGAACAACGACTTTGGAAGAACTGTTATGGAAGCAATTGTTACTGCATGCAAAGAGGACGGAAATGCAATGGTTTTGAAAACTACAACAGATGGGGTCTCATCTGAAGTCCAATGGAACCTCCGTGTCATGTTGGGATCTCTTTCTGGAGAAACTAGCTACGTGTCTCTTCCTGACACGAATCATAATGTGAAGAATGCGAGATATCAACTCATTGGTGGTTCATCATGTGCTGTGTTTGGACGTTATGTTTTTGACCCATGGTATCTTAAACTGGCTCGCATTAACCAGAAATTGTGGAGGATAGATGACTTTGCGTCTGATGCTGTAGTACTGTCATTGGCATCTGTGAAAACAATTCAGGCCCTTCAAGCCTACACTGAGACAGATGGCATCAAGTATGATATTGGTAATCATGCTGTGACTGTGGTTTCTCTTGTGTTACTACGATTACGTGCTTATGCAGTGAATGCAAATGGTCTGAGTTGGAGAGATCGAGCATTATATTCTTTTATAACATTCTTGTGGTTCTCGTCATTCAGTGTAGCATGATGCTTGCAAACAAACGCAACTTGCTACTAGAGACTTTTGGAGTCATGTTCCTTGTCGCCAGAAGAGATGTTGCACAGCCCCGACGCACCATGTTGGAATGCAATGAGCACACGTACGGCATGTGGCGGATGCAGCTTAGGGAATTTAACATCGAGCAACTTATTCGCATCATACAAAAGTCTGTGATCAAATTGGATTCTATCTTTGCTAGCGGCTTGGAAATATCGAGGAAGAATGCTGGCCTATCTGGTTATCAGGCAACACTGCCAGGTTTTATCAAGAGTTTGTCAGCAGCGCAAGCAAGGGAAGATCAATGTGGGCCAGTGGATGTCGATCCAGAAAAAGAGATTGTACATCAATTATGGGCTGATGTTAAGGGAGTAATCGAACAAGCCGTTGCAGTGATGACCCCCTTCTTGCGAAAGTTTGGTGTAGCTGAGGGAAATGGACTCTCTCCCTTTGCTACCAAAATTGAGACACCGCCGGATCTAAAAAAATTAATCTTGGCATATTTTGGATCAGCAGCATCAGGGCTTGTATCGTCCTCAGACAAGAGTTCGCAACAAGGCAGGACCGTACATGGCTTGTCTGAGATAAGTGTAAGCCATATGAACGACATTCAAGGTAGGAAGGCAACAACAGATTCGGACACAATTGTAGTAGCAGACAACGAGGGTGCAGAAGAGACAGAAATTGAAGAAGGAGGTGGTGACGTGGATTGGGAAGCAGAGGATAGTGAGCATGTGATTTCATTTGACCCTCCTTCGTACAAGGGCAAGACTACTATGGATTATTTCATGATGCTGCTGCAGACTGAACACTTAAATGATGTAGGGCTATCTGCTCTGAAACTCATTGAACTTCTGCAACTTGGAAAGTTAGATAGAGGCGCTGTTTCAACATCTGGAAGTGGAAAATATAACTCACTAAGTGGTCATTGGTTTTTGGCTAAGAAAATTAGTACCAGCAAGGGGGTTGATGAGAACATGAACATGGGGGAGGAAGGCAGGACTGCGCTCAACATTTGCCCAGATAGCATTATTACGTTGAATGCTAAGAATAGAGATAAGGTGGTATCGGAGCAAAGCTATCGTGTGCTTGGCATTTACCACAAGCACAACAACAAGTGGTACATGGAAGTTGCAGATGAGGTGGTTTGGAATCCCAAGAACCTTAAGGCGATGAAGGCCTGGCGCATTATGGTTTCTATGGTTCAGAAAGTTGGTACACAGAATTATGAAGATTTACGAGCAGATCATTTAGGAGAATGGAGCCATTCTGCAATATACTTTATGACGGGTCTCAATGAAGTAGTAACAGTGGTTGGTAATGTTGTCAATTCAAAAACAACTGCATGAAACAGTACAGGAATCTGTTCCAATAGGCTACTACATGAGCCCAGATAAACTTGTACTAATGAATATTGTAATCAACATCGTAAGTCTTAATCAATTATTGATGTGAGCAAATAGGTTCGATATTGTAGCTCGAGATCTGGAGTAGGTCCAAGTTGGCACTCTAGAGGGCGGGGTGCGTGCCAAATTATCGTCACTCTCCACGTGGAATATAATGCGTCACCAGCCCTAGTATTTGGCCGACCGGCAGGTATGGAAGGGGGGGGCAACTTGAGTACGGGCATTTTTGGTCTAGTTAGAGCTTGTTAGTATGGACCGACTGACCGACACCCCTCCAGCCTGTACTAGTAGGTTAATTGAAATTCGGTCAAGGGATGTCGGGGGTCCTCATCTTCCGTCTTTGTTGCTGGAGGCTTGCTGGAGGCTTGCTGGAGGCTGGAGGTTGCTGGCCACAAAAAAACAAAGACCGGGACCATGATCATTGCCAAACCTCCTACATCTACCCTCCATGACCAGGACATCTATCTCAGTTTGTTGTCTCTCTGCTCTCTAGTAGTACTAATCGATGGTTGATGTGAGGATAGTCGTCCACTCCAAGACCAAGAAGACCATGATCCAGTGGCATGGGTGCCGTGGCGTCAACAAGAACACGTCCAAGATCAGCTCATCTCATCACTCGCCATCCAATTGTTACCAATACCTATTTCCAGCAACACACATGTCCAAGAGCAAGCATCATCTTCGAAATTAAACTCTCATAAAATGGCAACCTTTCATCACACATCACAAAGAACAATAACATGTATTATGTCATCTTAGAAAAATATGAATCATAATACCTAGTACCCAACCACCGACACAACCCCCGCCAGGAGTGGCACTCGGTATGGAGTGACAATGGGGGATGGGGGCGACATCCTTGTGCCCTAACAAAGCTGCAAGCAGCAATTTGATGGAGTTGGTATTATTTCATCAGACCGAAGCAATCAGTACCTTGTGGACAGGATTGGAATCATCGACAATGGCGCTACACCTCCTTACCACCACCATTCCTTGCCGAACTACCATCTACCATCAGCCCTTTCTCACCAACACCAAGGAACAACAAGATCATGAACACAAGGAGAGCATGAGTCACTATCCGGTTCCAAATGAGCTCCATCACCAATCACCATTGGGATTACAAGTACCCACTAATATCATTGCAGATGTCATGAAGGAATGGAATCCTGCATCTGTCCACGTGCCACCATCTGTGCTGATGATTTATTATCCATGATCTTCTTGACCATTGCACGATCTTTGGCATGGTTTAATTACCCATTGTATATGATGATGTTTCTGAGCAAGGCCAAGTATCTTGGTAATATGTTGCAAAGACTATGTTGCAGTGCTGGATACACTTCTTGGATTTGCATCCTCACATGCATTTCATATTTGGTATTATTGTTGGACTGGAAAGTGTGAGCCATACTGCTTTTCACATTTTGAGATGGGCTCGAAGGAAAGAGGAGGATTATATTCAGGTATGATTATTTCACATTCAGCCTGGTGATGTTTTCCTATGCTATGATGATCATTGATCATTGTTTCTAATTGTACTACTGCATTCATGGCTTTTCAGCAATAGCTTCTTTGAACGAGCAATACAGGTATCACATGTATGATCGCCATTGGTGTGCTTCCATTGATCATCTTGCCAATGGTGGTACCATTTCTTAAATGCCGCATCTCCTCTGAATGGTGCAAATCCTCCATGCATTAATTGTGCTTCATTTGGGCAGGAGAATTGATGCTTCATGCCCCACAGTGTATCTTCTGGCTTATTGGTGTTCCATTGTTTATCTATCTTGCTGACAAGTTGGTGCAAGTATTTTCCGTGACACATTTGACCAAATTGGCATATTTCCAACCTTTGGAATGCATTGTCTTGTTTGAGAATCCACCAGGCTTAGGGAGGCAAAACTCTGCCTGCATCTACTTGATGCTACCATGGCTGTCCAAAACTCAATTTCATGCTTTTACGGTCTCTCTATGCACAAGTCCGAATCATTCTTGTGTGTACATCAACCAATGTGGATGTGGAGACTGAAAAAAAGGCTCATCGACTCTATAAAAGAAACTCCAACACAGCACAAGCCTGCATTTGTTGTTGGACCATCATTCCTGTCTCCGTTTAGCTCGCCGGCAATGATATGCTGCCTTGAGTTGAGTACTTTCTTTAAAATGTTGATTTTGGATGCAATGGGTACTACATTCTCCTTTTCTTTACAGGAAAGGATTGAATGCTTGTTTTGGGAGAGAATGTTCCACCAAATATCTTCATTTTCAATAGCCGACCTAACCTTGAGCGCCGTGCTATCAGTGGCATCATCTTGTCGATTGCGACTGGCGTTTGTCCACCAGAGTAGTTGTGCGAGTCCAATTTTATAAGTGCACCGGCAAGAGGGTGCTGCAAACTTCTCCTTTCGAAAGCGCTTTCATTCTATTCCATGGATGTATGAGCAGACGGTGATGATTGCATCAAACCTTTATTTCATGAGTTTCAATCTGTCATCTGCAATGATCGATAAGCAAGGTGTACTTTACCTTATGATGCAAATACTTGATGGTTTGGATTATCAACTTTTGACAAACCAGATAGTAGTAGCTCATTCTGGTTTTGATGAAATCGATACGGATGGCGATGATCGGCTCGACCATGTTGATTTTGAAGACCTCATCAGTCTAATGCGTGATGGTGAATCACACACCACAGTAGATGTGGAATCAAATGAATTTGCTCTTATGAGCAATATCCAGTGGAGCTTACTTGGTGAAATGTTTGTGGGCGACAGCAGCAATGTTCTTGACTCTGAGACGGGGCATTTCTGGAATACTGAGTTAGGTAGTATCAAGAGGCATTTGAAGGGAGATGGAAAGTTCTCGTCAAAGAATTGGAAAATGCTGTACTGTGGAGGATCTCAGCCAGTGATTGGATGCATTGAAAGATGTCAAGCGAAAGTTTAGGGTTGGCTAAGTCGTCGAGAAATTTGACTGGGTAACAATCGATAATCGACAGAGTGCAGAGTGGTTGTAATTCGTTATGACTGCTGGTTGTACAGAGCATCCAGTGACATCATGAGCATTGATGATTTGTAATTGAGTTAAATAATATGCATACCAGTTAGTACGTCCACATCCAATATGCAATTTGAGCATTGGAGTTGCGGAAATAGAACATGGACAATGTGTCTTCCACTCAGCAGCCGATGTGGGTGAACGGATGTACACGTGGAATAAGATATGTAACCAATGTAACACTTTTCTTCTAAATGGGTGTAACTCCTGTATGTGTGCCTGTAACTCTGTAAATAATGTAACACATTTGAACCTCGATATCTAGAAAAGTGTCTAATACGGTAGTTTCTTGTTACTCCTACGTCAAACCTGAACAGATAGATATCAAGATGTTACAATGATTACATCACGTAGCCAGCGCATCCAACGTGCACCGCCGCCGCGCGCCGCCGCCCGCCGCCCGACGACGACGACGACGACGGTGTCCAAATCCAAATCCCAAAGAGCACTAATACACTACTACCTACCCCCAATGCTCTCTCCCACTCACTCTCTCTGATACCATCTTCTTCACATAATAAAATATAGAGTAATGAAGCGTCTGCTTGGAATGCCGAAAACTAAAGTCAAGGATGATTCCGACCTCCTCCTCGCGTCACCATCGCTGTCGGCATCGGCACTGTCGGCGTCGCAGTCTCAGCATCGTCTTCCATGGGCACCTGACGAAGAAGCCATTATGAATCAAAGCAACAATAGAATTAGTGGTGGAGGTCCATCCGCATTATCATCATCGTCGTCGTCGTTGCCATTTGGACAGCAGCAGCAGCACCACCGATTTCCTCACGAGAACAATAATATTCACGATGATAATACGAATGATGACGAGAGTGGTAATGATGATGTCACGTTTGGTTATCGATATGCCCTCTCTGCCTACGCTCATACCATCCCATCAGCATTGTCGAACGAGGATGGCACATTGCGATCGAGGAGGGGTGGGAGAGGTGCTGCTGCTAATAGGCGACATAATAATGGGGGGCGTTTGGTGCCCGTGTTAGTGCAGCAACAACAGCAGTCCTTTACAGATGAAAGACGACAACAACAATGGCATATTAATGACGAGAATAAGGATGATGAAGATCATGGCGGTGGAGAAGGATCAGACGATCATATGAATATGGAACGTCGTCGACGTAGTCTTCATCCACCTCTGCAAGATGATCATCTTCATTTGGAGGCGTTAAATGAAGATAGACTTATGCAGCACACGGCTGAAGTAGTAGAAGAAGAGGGTGGTGGCGGAGAGGGAGGAGGTTTCGTGCCATCAGTCGGAGGAGAGGAAGAGGAGGAACTCGCCAATAACGTCACGAACGAGAATGGATCACAACGATCATCAACACCATCCATGAGACCACCACAGAATTTTGACTTTTTAGATTGGGACCATCCTCATACTACCATCAATACCACTGACGGATTCACACATACTCAACACCACCGTGCAACAATCCATTCCATTGCTACCGACAACTTAATCTCTCCGCATTCACTCAACTCCTTCCGTCATGGAAGTCGGACGAATCAACACCAGCAGCAGCAATATCGCGACGATCCTCTTTCGGTATCGTCACAAACACCATCCGCCTATGACAATCATTGCAGGGACGACGATGACAACAGCAACAAAAACATCTATCTTCATCCGAACAATCATCTTATATTGCAACCGGATGCAACCTACGAAGAGCACTACGGAGACGCCTACGTCGATCAAACGATCAATTATCTCTATCCCACCGGATATCAATCGATGCGACCACGTTCCGGTCCATGGAAACTCAGCATTCTCATATTTTTATTCTTTCTATGGTTATCGGTATTTACCGTCGAACATTGCTATGATCGCGGAAAGGCCGAGTACAATCCGTACTTTGAACAGGTGGATGATGAATACTTGCAAGATGTTACCGATGACGCCCTGGTTATGGAAACACGATGGTGTGGTTCGAAGGTATTGTATTTTATGTGGATGATATCGATATGGATTACGGTATTGAGTTTGAGTTATTGTAGTATTATTGGATATGTCAAGATACGTGACTTTGTTGTGGCCAATGGACGGAGTCAGCCGCCGGCGAGTGGGGGTGGATCTGGAGGAGGAGGAGGAAGAAGTGATTATTACGTCGCGGTGAAGAACGTGAGTGGTGTCGGAGGAGGAGGAGGAGCAGATGCAGGCATGAGAACGGTCGCGGGTAGTAGTAGTGAGGCTGGTGGATCGGAGGTGACATCCCCCTCGTCGGCGGGAATGTATCCATCCTATCAGGTTGGGAGCGATCGGAATAGATATTCGACATCAATATATCAGTCAGACGGTACCCCCCAGTTCTGGGGCAGCCATATTTACAGACCTACTCAGGCGGCGGTGGCTTTGACGAATCGACAGTGAGCGCTAGATAGTTGGCTGAATACTTGAAAATGAACGGGTGAATACCAGATCAATGAACGAAGGAGCACCACTCACTATTGAATGATCATGGGGAGCAACGTATTGGGGCAACTTTTAAGTTCATGCGCAATCATTGCTGTATTGGAAGTGTTACCAAGACAAGTCCCTACTTTAACAACAGTTTTACCAACAACGAGCCGTTGCATCGCCGACAGGGCCTGCAGCAATCTGAAGGTTTGAGAGTTCGCGAGTGATGACGTCTACCTTCATTTGGCTACCCCATTGCATATAGCACTGTTTGGCTTGGTTGAAGTGGCTCAAGGCGCTCATAGGATCACGAATCTTTTTGTTATTGTAGTGATAGGCAGCAAGCTCGCATGCGAGACCTTGCTCATGAACGAAACGAGAGAATTGAGCGGATCTGATGGCAGACGTGTACAATTCTTCAGCTTCTTCGTTTTTGCCCTTAAGGGAAAATGCTTCAGCTTGTAATAGATAAACCTAGAGAGAGCGAGCAACGATCAGATAGGAAGTGTTTATCAGGGGCGAAATAAGCTCAAAGAACGGGTTATCTCACCTTGTTGCTGAAATTCCAACTCGAATTTGAAGCCGCAGACTCGAGTTCATTGATAGCAATTTGTCCCGCACGTCGAAGCTTGGCAGAATTTTGCCTTTTAAGCAATTGGAAAGAATTCAGGCCATTGATGAATGTCATTTCAATACCATTGAGTTTTCCTCGGTGGGTACCCACTTTAAAGAACTTGTCGGCGAAGTAAAGGCATCTCTCACTGTGTCCTAGCCAATATGCTTGTATAGCCCGATGAAAATGAATTGTTTCTAAGATTCTTAGATTTGCCTTTTCGGCGGGCTGATGCTCTGGATGACGATCGGTGTCGGTCGACCCCTCCTTGCCGATCAGGGCAGATATTGTTTCACGGAAAATTGTGTGGTACACGAAGAAAAACGGACATTGAAACGTTTTTGAGAGCTCCAAGTAAGAATTCACCTTTTCAAGGAGAGTGGGCAAGCTTTCCCCAGCCATTAGCAAGCTTTTGATGTATTGAACAGAATTCGAGGATGCTCTGCCAATGTCGCCACGTGACAATGCAGCTTCGTATCCTTTCTGTAGCATGCCAGCGCACGATTGGAGAGGTTCAGTGTGAAACGCAACTAAACCGTAATACACACAGTAAAGCGACGCCATCTGATCTGATGATTGGAATCGTTTCTTTGAACACGTCAATGCAGCCTTTCCCCACCGCGATGCAGTTAAAATGACTTCCTTATCCGTCGTTCTGCTGATCTTGACAACTGCATAATTAATAAAACCCATCGTTGAATACTTGCAGAAGCCATATTCCATTGTGAGCTGAATCATTCTGTGAATGAGAAACGGTAAGATCTCCGGTTTTGAAAAGAATGCAACATTTGTGATAAAGTTGTAGAACTTCATGGTGATGCTGAGCTCATGATCCATTTCTTTCATTGCTATCAAATCACCGTATGATATTTTCTCCAAAATTTTCGAAGTCTCTTCAATCAGTTGGATTGCCTGTGAAGGAGGACATAATGATTGCGGTATTTGCTCGCCACGTTGGGACAAGACTTCATGGCATATGGAGAATGCATCTCCAAGTTTTTGATTGTGAAAATGAACTATGCAAACAATGACGAGGACAAGGTCAGCGAACAAGAACGGACGAAACTGAACGCGTATGTTGACACCCACTTTCACTTACTGATAACCAGCAAATTGAAAGCAGGCAATTTGTCTTCGAAAGAACGACACTTCTCTAATATTTCCGCCAATATGCCCTCCGCCGACTCCCCGCGTACGTAAACAGATTCAGCCAATAGGAAAGTAACTCGGAGAGTGATCTCATAGTGGCTTCTCCAGCGATCAGTTGGTAGGAGTGACATCGCGCAGTTAAAATACGTGCTCGATCGAACGTGGTCGGAACTATCACGTGCCTTCAAGCCAGCCAGCTCATTGATGATGGCAATTTTGATTCGTAATTCAGGACTTTCGGATGACAGCTGATCGAAGTCATAATTGATCTGATCGGCAATAGCGGATGCAATCCCATCTATCTCCTTACCCTTCGACGTTCTACATAATAACATACCGAGACTGTAGTGGAACTAGGGTCAATAAATGATGAATGCAAACGTTAGGCATTGCACATCGATGATTAGCCACCCCAGCCAACAGAAACTGTCATACGCACCTTGTTTTTCTCCGTATCGGGTACGAGACTATATGCTGCCTCTTGCACCTTATCGTGGACAAACTTGAACTCCGACGAGCCAATCTTAACCATGAAACCCTCTTCAACTCCTTTCTTCAAATCTCTGAGAATGTTGGAGTAGTCTGGAGTAGTGCTCAAAATCGACACGACGGGCTCCTCAATCGTCAAGCCAAAGCAAGCTCCAACTTTAAGCGCTGATTGAATATTGTTTGGCAGTCCACTCATCTTGGAAGTCAATAGGAACAGTACATTATCTGTAATTTCCACGCCATTGATCAAGTCTTCATCCCAAATCCATCTCCTTTTGCGTAGACTGTAATTGAGCAACTTGCTGTCAACCAAAGACCTCATGAATTCAAGCACGAAGAGTGGGTTGCCTTTTGTTTTCGTATGCACAATCGTAGATAGAGACTCGCATATGCGAGGAAAGATACACAGCGCATCAGATATCATGGTGTTCAGGTCCGCTGTATTCAAGCCTTTTAAGGCAACTGTTGACGTTGGCACACCGTATGCCCTCAGGCTGTTGATGAGACGAAATATCCCGTGATCCTCGGCAACCTCATTAGATCTATAACTTCCCACAAAAAAGAGACTCTCCGATTCGATTGAATCACAGAGTATGCTTTCTACCACCGTAAGCGATGAATTATCACACCATTGCAAGTCATCCAGAAACAGTACAACGGGGTGTGCCTTGCTGGAAACGACTCTAAGGAAACGTCGAAGTGTAAAGCACATGCTTCGCAAGGTTACTTGGTCGTTTCGTTCGTCTTCTTGCATGGACGGTTTCAGCTCGGGGCACATGGCAAAGATATTTGGAAGCAGCCGAACAAGCACCGAGATGTCTGAATCAAATGCTTGCAGTAGTTCCTTGACTATGGCTTGTGATCGTTGATAGTTCTTCTCTTGGATCAGAAGACACAATTGGTTGAAAACGGCAATAACCGCCAGAAGTGGCCTATCCTTTGACATTTGATCGAACGTGTGCGTGATGACATACCCCCCAGCCACATCCACTCGGGCAGTCAAGCTGTTGACGAGTCTCGTCTTCCCAGAACCCGAGAACCCTCCAATGAAAAGTGCCTCGCGTCGTCCACTGGATACTCTGCAGAAAGCATCCGTAATTACTGAAACTTCTTTCTCTCGCCCGTACAACTTGTGCTCTCGAAACAATAGTTGCATACTCCCGCTTTCTAGCGACGGCTCATTGTCGAACAAGAAACGACTTGGGTCAAGCAGCATCAAGTGCAAATCTTTGATGACTGCATCCAGTGAATCATATTGGCAATTGTTCTCTTCCCCCTCACATCGAAGGAGGTTCTGTACCAGTAGACAAATCGATGATGGATATCCCAGCTGAAGCAAAGTGGATTGTTTTCCTGTTATTTTGATAGATGATCTCTTGCGTGCTGGTTCTTCTTTGAATTCGTCGTCGCCTACATCTTTACCTTGATATTCGTCATCAATTGCAGTAGCACACGAGTTCTCTTTCTCTCGTATTGAAGGAAAGAGGTGGTAAAATAATGTATGCAACAGTACTCCCAATGCGTGGCAACATCGGGTGTCCTCTTCTTCGCATGTGCTCGGTTGTGTCGTCCCAAAAGTACTGAAATTTTCACCATATAAATGATGCGAAGAGTGTTCCAAAGAAAAATCTACTTCCAAATATCTCCCAATATTCGTTGGATCTTCCTGTTGTCCATCATTTCCATCGTCTGAAATGCCACAGCGTAAAAAGTACGGCTCGAAAATATTCACCGATGTTCCCGTCGATATCATGTCTACGCCATCAATGTCATCCCAATTCCAAGAGTTGTTTGTGAATTTGTTCGATTGCGACGCCGCCACAGAAGCATTACTGCAATCCGCAGCTCGAAGTTCTCGAACAATGAAGTTATCTATAGTGCAATGCTCTGAAAATGATGTCCAAGTAGAAGAAGCCGGGTCGTTGTTCTCGTCAACCGAAGCACAATTATGAGATGATGATAATCTCGAATGTCTTAACAACTCCGCAATGCCATAGGCAATAGTGGTGGCACGTAAGAGTATCACTCGTTTGCACGCCTTCTCATCACATGATCCTCCTTGATATTGATGATTTTGATAGTAATGATCGACTTCGCATTCAATCCATCTCCGGAGTGGTGCAGCTCCAGCACCAGCACGGCGGCGGGCTGTGATCGATGTTGAAGTTTCCATGATATTGATGTTGGTATGGTTGTTGTTGATGACGATGATCGAAGATGGATTGGGCGCCATTGTTCATCGTAGTATTCTCTAGAGTTATGAGTCGTCTCTCTCATTGCGCTGGCTATTCTATTGGAACTCCATCTGTACCTACCGCTACCGACACCATCGTCCGGGGAGTACCGTACTTATTCACCGGAAATCTACGCGATAGGAGTGAATAATTATCTCTCTCTCTCTCTAGAGAGTGATCCACGTAGATCCACGTGCATCCAGTGAGATTCTGTCGCTCGCTAAGTATCGCTCGGCACTCCAACAGGATAACCAATGGAATCTCAAAGAACACAATAGCCTTTCGGCTTGGGTTAATTAGTCTTACTGACGCTCTCCTTTTTATATTTTGTTAGTTTATGTTCTATGAACTAGTGGTGGTCGAAAGCGTGAGTGGGGTTGCTTTCCCGTGGATTGGTGCCTTGGTAAGGCGTGTAGCGTTCCGTATGTGAGTTGTGAATGCTTTGGTAAGTCCGAGGCCTATCGTAGTTGTTGAATTGTTAAGAGGGAAGGTGTTGGGGCTGCGTATGTAGTGTCCGAAGAAGGGAACGACAACAACAAGACGATGAACGATGACGGCCAAGCAACCTCCGAATGATATTACAATGACAAAGATACCCAGCACGAGCTTCTACGGCGAATTTCACGGACATAACCTCCATCATTTGCAGATCCTCTACCCTCCTCTACGTGCTAATTCCGATGCCCTAATCTGGACAGCCGGTGATTCTTCACTCGACAACAAGTACTGGTTTCATGATCATCGTCCGGCAGTGGGGGTGTATGCACAAATTTTGGATCCGCCGCAGAGTGTGTGCGATGTTACATACTGGTTGAACAAGCTATTGTTGGAAGCAAGAGATCCTACATCTGGGGGTGTTGGTTGTGGCGGCGGCGGCGGCCATGGTAGCGACGTTGGTCATAATGAGAACAGTGAGCGCTTCAAAAGAAGATACGCGGCAATTAATACCGCAGTAGAAGCAACCACACTCAATGAACGATGCATCCATTTACGACCCCAAGATCGATTTTTACGTGACAATATCTCGTCTGAGGATGTTCTTATTGTGTCCATTGGTGGAAATGATATTGCATTACGTCCAACCCCATGCACGATCGTCTCGATGGCGGGGTTGATTGGCTTGCCAATGAGTTGTTTGGAGGGGGCACGGTCATTTGATTCTGCTCCAGTAAGTGAATTTTCACTTTTCAATCCGCTAGAGTGAGGGGGTAAACTCTCATCAATACCATTTCCTACCACAAACTCAACATATCGTTGCAGGTCAATGATTGCTGCTGTGGATGTGGACCGTCATTAGCTTCATGTTTGTGCTCCTGCCCTCCATGCTTTGGATATTTCTGCCATCTTTTTGGTACTAGGTGACAATTCTTTACTTTGCATTTTATCATGAAGAGAAAAAGGATCTAACAAACATACTATTTGAATTCACCCACCAACAACAGGACGCAAAAGTACATCGAAGCAATTACTGCAAAGACAAAACCGAAGAAAATTCTAGTCTGCATGATTTACTACCCCGACACGAACAATGTCCCTTCTTGGGCCAATGCGGCATTAGGAGCACTTGGTTATAATAGAAACCCAGCCAAACTGCAACTACTCATTCGAAAAATGTTTGAGGAGGCCACAAGGTAAATACCTATGGCGTTCTACAACACTTCACTATGCATGCTTGCTTCAATACATATTATTTCTCACCACCTAAATCGTCACCCAAAACCAAAAAAATAGTACAATTCGAATATCAGGATCAGAAGTCATCCCCGTCCCACTATTTATCCCCTTGGATGGCACCAATAGCGAAGACTATGTTGCAAGAGTGGAACCATCGGCATCGGGAGGAAAGAAAATGGCGGAATATCTTTTGCATATTATCCAATCGGGAAACCGTCGTGTTGATCTCTATGTAGCACCGCCAACAACTTCGTTCGTCGATCGGTGACTGGGCATTGATTGATTAGGTAGATATCCTTCATCGGACTTTGGTCAAGGTTATATATTTGATACTTTTAAGTTGCTATCGTCGAAGTGGGTTCCCTTTTGTCGTCCATTGCGGTTGCAGGCATCACGTATATTTACAAAGTCAACCAACCAAAGTGAAGACTGGCACGGGTCCATCTCTAGCAAACTCTTTGCATCTATTCATACAATCACGTTGCTCTCGTCGAATCGGATGCCCTGTGGTGAATTCGATTGCGGTTGTAGTGCTTATAAAACCGGTCCATCTAGCAAAACACATAGAATTCTACAATCTTCAATAATGGAATTTATTGATGATTGGAAATATTCTACTGCCTAAATCTGCTGCCCATCATTATTCATCATTTGTCGGTGAACTACGACATTCAGTTCCCCTAGATTCTTCGTTCTATCCGCTCTATTCGTCATCACCAAAAATGGCTCTTTTCGCAAATGCCGGTAGAACAAACGCCGCACAATGCATCTCGGGAGTATAGTACCTCAATTCCTTCTGAACAGCCTCCGTAGGGAAACGTACCGGAGATTTGCATCCCACCACTTCTCCTTCCTTATCCTCCCCATCGATGCTCCTCTTCTTACCACCAACCGCTGCCCCCTTCTTCGTGGCAATCACAAACCCAATCTGTCCACTAGGGTAACTCGGTATAGTACAATACGCATACTCCACCGAAGAGAACAATGGCGTAATCGCCTTGATCAATCGTTGAATCAAATCGACATGTAGCCACACACATTCGCCCTGAGTGCAAATAATTCCACCCTCACGTAAACTATCATGCATGGCTTGATAGAATGGAGTCTCAAACAATACCGACGCTGGTCCCACAGGATCACTCGAATCAGTAATAATAACATCAAATGACGATTGATGTTCTTTCATAAATTGGGCTCCGTCCATAACATGAACCTTAACACGTGGATCGTCAAATCCTTTAGCAACGAACGGTAAATACTTCTTGGATACCGCAATCACATCTGGATCTAATTCACAAATGACAATTTCCGTAACACTCGTATGCCGTGCAATTTCACGTAGCACTCCTCCATCACCACCTCCAATCACCAACACACGTTGCGGATTGGGATGGGCATATAATGGTAAATGGGCCATCATTTCTTGATATGCCATTTCATCCCGTTCGGTGACTTGAATGACTCCATCGAGAACTAGGACTCGACCGTAGCTTACCGATTCAAAGACGAGAACATCTTGAAATTGACTGGGTTTGTGATAGAGAATTTCTTTGATTTGGAGGGCAAAGGATTGACCGGGCCAGAGGGTGCCACGTTCATGAAACCAGCCGTCGATTATGAGATGGGAGTAGTCGGCGGGTGGTGGAAAATCGGAAGTGTTGGAAGACGAATCTGCAGACATTTTCAATGTGGCGGAGAGCGTAGATGGGGGTCGTAGTGCGCTAGTAGTGAAGTGGTAGTGGTTTAGGGATAGGAGGGAGAGGAGGCAGTAGACGATGGCGGCCATGGCTGTCCACCAACGCAATGCCATCGTATTGTGAAGCCGGCTAGATACGATATCGGATCAGATGCGGAATGGATGGATGAGAGAAATGGCGGGAAGGAAGAGTTCGCGAAGGTGATTGCACCGTTTTGGCGAAGCTTGGGAAGAACATATTTGCGGGGTGAGACGAGATAGAGGCGAGAGGGAATGGTAGACGCGACGGTTGGCGTGTGACATGAAAATGAATAATTATGGTCAGTACGATAGCTAGCAAAGCATGAAAGTTACGCAAGCATCTGCGTCGACGATGGCTAGCAATGTTTTAGGAGAATCATAACTATGATTCTCTGGCTGGAGCAATGTTGACAATTTTTCGGCAAGTGCAGTGCGAAGCGTTTTGCAGTCGATGTATCACCATATCAACCTCTCTCCCAGAGTAACGCATCTTCAGCGGAAGGTAATCGCTATTTGTTATCAATATGATGGATAGGGTAGCGTTGCGAAGCACCTTCTTACAAACAAATCACAAATCAGCAACCGAACGCGCTGATCATCAAAAACAAAAGATTGTTGAGTCGTAGCATCATCGTCGTCGTCCACTTGTTTCAACTTCGCATCCCTCATCGAGATTGTTGCTTCATGGAATTTCGCATCCCTCATCAAGATCTGATGATTCATTTCAGACTATGCTTTCTTCCTCTTATATTCGATACAATTATTCAATCCTGTGCATCCGACGATGATCGCCACAACCATCGTTTCACGTCTTCTCTATTCACTTCCACATCGAGACTCATTGCCAAGTGAAAATCATGATAAGTGAGTCCTTGGTTACTGAGTTTGTCTCTCTCTAGTGATGAAGAAGAGTGTGCACTACTTGTGTTCGAGGAGGATGATGGAGGGCGGCATGTAGAACAACGGACGGTGCTGCGAAATATCCAACCCGTGACCTTCTTTAATTTTTTCTTCATTGTTGCATTATTGTCAAGCGTTCCATTTGGATCGTCATCGGCACTAGGTTTGATTGTTTGACCATTCCCAACATTGTCGATTGTTGTATCACCACCGAGCGTAATAGTATTCATATCTTCTACCAATATTCTATCGATGGAAAGATGAGGATAATGATTGTGATTGGTGGCAAGTAGTGCAATGTGTGAGATGAATTTGGATGCCTCGTAAAAGGTAGGATGATAGTAATATTTTTGAAGAAATGTAGGCGAAGTTGTTGTGGTAGTTGCTCTATCACTATTGGAATTGTCGTGGTGATTGTGAATAATACTAACTTCATCATGACTACTCTCCCTTGGTTCGAATAACAATCTCCAGCCGGTGTCCAAGGTTGATAGTAAATCCAAACATTCAATGTGTGACAATGATTTTCCAGCCAAGCCATATGGATCACATTTTTGAGTTGGTCGTTTGGCAGTAGGATCGGAGGCAGGACGTCGTCGTGGTAGTTGTTCGCGAAATTGGTGTTGTTGGTGCAGCTTGTTTGTTTCTGACGTTGGTTGCCGCTGAATACTCCTCCTGCATAGTATCCAATGCTTGGAAAAATGGTGTGGCGTCGTTTGATTTGTTTTTATATCTAACAATGAAGAAGGATGCACCAATGATGGAATGCCGCAGTACTCATGTCGATGTCGACGGCGGCAACCCCGTATTGGAGGTAACGGACGTCGTTCACCAAAAATACACCTCGCGCCACCGCGAATTATGCACGGCGTCGACAAGCCAGACACAGACATGCTGGTAGATAGGGCAAAGTGATACGGCAACCGCCCGTAGCGGACGACGACGGTGGTGGTTTGAGGCTTGAGCTTGAGCTTGAGGGTTGAGGGTTGAGGTTGAGGTCGAGGGTTGAGTTGAGGCGGACACCGGCCGGGCGGTCGGTCGGACGGCGGACAGAGGTTCCCCCTACGACGGACAGAGAAAATTCATGGCTCGGTACTCCTACAGCGGACTCCAACAAATTTGAATTTAGTTCCCATTCAAATGCGAGAAATCAAAACCATAACGTCACAGAGGAAAAGTATTTACAATCCAAAATCAGAAATTCAAACTGGTCTAAATTTAATCGCTTGGCCGGACACCCCAGCTAAATTTTATTCCTTTCTAAAAATTTAGAACTTTTTTTCATAGAATTTTAGGTTTAGACTTCAAATAGACTTCAAATAGACTAGCGAATATCGCCAAAAAAAATTTAGACCGCCGAGGATGATTTACGGCAGGCACCCATGATTCAAAATCGAGAAACTAGTATTGCCTACGACGGAGCCAGTCGAGCCGCCCTGACCTGCGTCGACCGCATGTACAGATGACTACGATACCATAGAGACCGGCCGGACCTTTGACCATGACGAAATCCGGTGCACCTTCCGCCTCCAAAGCAACATCGGCACCGGCAGCCACAGCTCCATCATGGGCCAATGCCTCTTCTGCATCAAAGAATCGTCCTGTGTCCATCGAGGACTATCACGGCTCATCGTCGTCGACCTCGCCTCTGCCGCATTCGGCTATGAGCGGCGGCGGCGGCGCCGGTGGTGTTGATGAATTGTTGGCTCCAGTCAGTACGTTAGACGAACCAGTTATGGAGACGATAATGCGGGATGTTCGAGCAGTTGGGGCTAAATTGAGGGCTGTTTTAATTCCTCTGGACAGAAATGTGAGTGTGTGCAATTGCTGGTGTACGTTTGGGAGGGTGGCGTCTTTTGTAACTTCCTGCCGTAATTTATCTTGATGCATTGAATCTCGCTCCCGATTTTCTCTCACTCATTGTTCCTTATGTATGTGTTTATTTATATTCACCGGGTATAAAGAGACCGTTTGGTTACGTCGGCGTACTCCAAGAAGAAGATGTCTCACCGAGTGATGGCCAACGAGATGTGTTGAATCAGCTTCGTGATTGGGATCTTTGGTGCGTTGAAAGTATATGAAATTGTATGTTCTTTAGGTTGCAATAATGTGGAACAAACCTAAACTTTATTCATTCACTACTGAACCATTTCATCAGGGGACCACTCTTCATCTGCTTATCACTTGCATTAATATTATCCACAAAAGCACCGTCGAAGCAAACCTCCCATGTCTTTACTACTGTCTTCATTGTCATGTGGGTTGGCGCATTAATTGTAACCATTAATGCTCAACTACTTGGTGCATCGATATCAATATTTCAATCACTCTGTGTAAGTCATTGGTAGTGTTGATGTGATATTCTTTTTCATGAAAATCGATATTGAATACCTCGTCTTGCGATTACCCAATAATGTTCATCGCCCAGGTTTTGGGTTACTGTGTCTTTCCATTAACTGTATCAGCTCTCGTCATTGCAATATTACGATTTACATGGATCGGTACATTATGGTTAGATTTGATATGGCTATCACTGGGGCTATTATGGGCAACACGAGTTTCCTGCATCTTTGTCGGTCAATTCGTCAAGAGGGAACGACGATTGCTGGCATTGTATCCTGTGTTTTTCTTCTACTTGCTCTTGGGGTGGTTGATACTCTTATTTTGAAAGAGGATGTAGCTTCTGTTAATGCATGATCATCCTCTAGCTTCGGTTGAGGTCCACAACTGATAACTATTGTGTACAATATCCACTTGCCCGCATCTCCGTTTTGATGCTGAGTATTTGCCTGATGAACTCAATGCGTTTCCATCAATCTTGCCTCCCTCCTTCGAATGATTCCTCTGAATTCTCCAAGTATTTGTCGGTCGTTGTAGAAAATTCCTACCGTGCACTTGACGCGTCCGCCATCTCTTGGGAGATGATGTACCCTGCCACGTGGAAGATGTTTTACCACGTGGAAGAAATTTTCCTGCCACCTCACAACGGACCATGGCGTCCGGCGTTGCCGTGACGAGTTTGGGATGGTAGTACACACCAACAGCTACAGGAACCTGATGGTGCGATAGTCAACCATGACCATCGTGACGACACCATGGGGTACTGCTGTATTTGTTTCATTTTCGCACCATATTTCGCGCAGGTGCGGTGTACCGTCATTTGCCTCAAATTCGCAATACCATCGGCATCGTCACCGAGTTATTAGTAGTAGGCTCATGACAAGAATGGCCAGCAACGACGTCAACATGGACAAATCAATCGGCCCAGCCCTAGTTGATGTTGACTGCAATCTCCTTCACAAAGACTTATTAAATGTGATGGGCTCTACATCATCGTTGGATGTTGCACATGAGATACAAGATGAACTGAAAATATTACACCACCCATCCGTAGCGACATCCAATATTGTTGCAATGATTTCACCATCTTCGACAATTGATGAATCGATTAGATCAGTTCATTTATTGGAATCTTCCACTAACCAGCAAAGAAATCATATTTGTGTGAAAACTACTGTTGGCGTCCATCCGTACAATACACTAGACGGTGCCGTCGGGCTAGAAAATTTATCGAAGATTAGGGCCCTGTTGGACAAACCTAACTCGAACCGATTCATCAGCTGTATTGGAGAGACGGGCCTTGACTATTCAGAGGGTTTTCCAGACAAATCGCATCAAATACCATGGTTCATGGCTCAGCTTGAAAGTATATGAAATTGTATGTTCTTTAGGTTGCAATAATGTGGAACAAACCTAAACTTTATTCATTCACTACTGAACCATTTCATCAGGGGACCACTCTTCATCTGCTTATCACTTGCATTAATATTATCCACAAAAGCACCGTCGAAGCAAACCTCCCATGTCTTTACTACTGTCTTCATTGTCATGTGGGTTGGCGCATTAATTGTAACCATTAATGCTCAACTACTTGGTGCATCGATATCAATATTTCAATCACTCTGTGTAAGTCATTGGTAGTGTTGATGTGATATTCTTTTTCATGAAAATCGATATTGAATACCTCGTCTTGCGATTACCCAATAATGTTCATCGCCCAGGTTTTGGGTTACTGTGTCTTTCCATTAACTGTATCAGCTCTCGTCATTGCAATATTACGATTTACATGGATCGGTACATTATGGTTAGATTTGATATGGCTATCACTGGGGCTATTATGGGCAACACGAGTTTCCTGCATCTTTGTCGGTCAATTCGTCAAGAGGGAACGACGATTGCTGGCATTGTATCCTGTGTTTTTCTTCTACTTGCTCTTGGGGTGGTTGATACTCTTATTTTGAAAGAGGATGTAGCTTCTGTTAATGCATGATCATCCTCTAGCTTCGGTTGAGGTCCACAACTGATAACTATTGTGTACAATATCCACTTGCCCGCATCTCCGTTTTGATGCTGAGTATTTGCCTGATGAACTCAATGCGTTTCCATCAATCTTGCCTCCCTCCTTCGAATGATTCCTCTGAATTCTCCAAGTATTTGTCGGTCGTTGTAGAAAATTCCTACCGTGCACTTGACGCGTCCGCCATCTCTTGGGAGATGATGTACCCTGCCACGTGGAAGATGTTTTACCACGTGGAAGAAATTTTCCTGCCACCTCACAACGGACCATGGCGTCCGGCGTTGCCGTGACGAGTTTGGGATGGTAGTACACACCAACAGCTACAGGAACCTGATGGTGCGATAGTCAACCATGACCATCGTGACGACACCATGGGGTACTGCTGTATTTGTTTCATTTTCGCACCATATTTCGCGCAGGTGCGGTGTACCGTCATTTGCCTCAAATTCGCAATACCATCGGCATCGTCACCGAGTTATTAGTAGTAGGCTCATGACAAGAATGGCCAGCAACGACGTCAACATGGACAAATCAATCGGCCCAGCCCTAGTTGATGTTGACTGCAATCTCCTTCACAAAGACTTATTAAATGTGATGGGCTCTACATCATCGTTGGATGTTGCACATGAGATACAAGATGAACTGAAAATATTACACCACCCATCCGTAGCGACATCCAATATTGTTGCAATGATTTCACCATCTTCGACAATTGATGAATCGATTAGATCAGTTCATTTATTGGAATCTTCCACTAACCAGCAAAGAAATCATATTTGTGTGAAAACTACTGTTGGCGTCCATCCGTACAATACACTAGACGGTGCCGTCGGGCTAGAAAATTTATCGAAGATTAGGGCCCTGTTGGACAAACCTAACTCGAACCGATTCATCAGCTGTATTGGAGAGACGGGCCTTGACTATTCAGAGGGTTTTCCAGACAAATCGCATCAAATACCATGGTTCATGGCTCAGCTGGATCTAGCATTTGAGTATAACCTTCCAATATTTCTCCATGAAAGGTTGGCGTTTGAAGATACTCTAAGGTGTATTGATGAAGCCACCGAAAACCACACTGGGAAATCCGTACCAAAGATTATTGTGCATTGCTTCACGGGTTCATATGATGAATGCGTAGAGTACATGAAACGTGGTTATTACACAAGTATTTCGGGTTACATCAACAAACCAGGCGAGGGATGTGATGACTTGAGAAATTGTCTCCGCGATAGCATAGTGCCTTTGGATAGGCTGATGGTTGAAACCGACTCTCCATACATGGGGTTTCCAGGGAATAAGGATAGTTTCTTCGATGTAGAGGGCGAACTCTTTTCAGGACTACCCAGTAAGAAAAGGAAGAGGCTCTTGAGCATGTATCCAAACGTACCCAGCTCGTTGCCACTTGTTTTAGTTGCCGTGCATAATGAAATCAATTACGGACGAGAGAAACGAGGCGAAGATAAGATTTCGATACAAGAGTTGGCGCAAACAACAACGAACAATGCAATAAATTTCTTTGGACTCAATGAAATGAAAAATCGTAACGAAGTAAATTAATACTATGAAAGTAACGAATGCATATTGATTACCCACTGTACGTGATATCAGTGTCTCGATCTCTCCAACCTCCTCTCGTCATTGTAGATGAAGCCGAGGATCCTACTTTCTGAGCACACAGAGGAACCACAGCAGCAAATGCGCGGAACTTCATGATCTTTGCCAAATCTTTTCTTGCTACCTTTCCGTGGGACGTGCCACCTTTACCCACGCCCATGATGTCGCCAAACTGATTGTCCCAATTACCGCACATTTTCAACCCTATCCAACTATCCACGGGACCTGACACGGGGAGAGAAGCGATCAAATGTCTCGCTCCCTCCAGTGACAAAACATATCCGGTGAGATACCACAAGCAAGAGGGAATGCTCAAATGTGTAGAGTACTCAATCATCGGAGCAGCCTTTGGTCGACTGTAACCTAATGAGCAGAAGTGAAAATCTCGTGGTAATTCCTCAAGTAATGACGACAGTCGTTCAGAAAATCGGTCAGTCAGAACTGCATCATCCTCCAAAATTACGCAAACTGGTACAGGATCCATGCCTTCATTTTCGCTGAGTAAGGCAGCCCCTCTAGCAAAGCCAGATATGCTGAACATCCTAAGTAGTTTATTCTGATACCATTCGTGGACATCTGTTGCATGCAAAAAGCAAATGCATTGTTTGAATGTAGTTGGATCGGTAAGCAAACGATGGCAGTATGGTAACAACTTACAATCGTTCCTAATGGAGTTGAGACTTGCGAGTGTGGCCTCGACGCCCATCCAGCTGAATGAGTTGGTTCACATGAGCTTGTGTCTACGAATAGAACAAGGAATGATTCACAGGTTCAATAAAGTGAAAACTCACCTAGCAATGTGGGAAAGTGCGCATGCCTTTTCTGTCATACTTGTGTTGACAAGTTCGAAATCGCCACGAGCATTTGCATCAAAGGCTTTGAGCTCACTCGGTCGCCACTTGGCACTGACAAAATCCGTCAAAGTTCCCTTCCCATCAAGCCGTTGCATAAGTTGTTTCTCAAGATCTCCGCGACTGCATTGCCCATCGAACGCATAATTACCCCAATATTCCTCGTCCTTGATATCCGGTGTAAAACATGACGTTTGTGGAATGCGTCTCAATCTGGAAGGTCCTTGAATTACGATCAGTTGCTCTTTGTTCACAGCGCATGCCATGAAATCATACTTACGGTCTGGTCGGCGCTTCAAATTGATAACTCTAACAGTAGGCACTTCCCCAGCATCAACGAGGGCCGTTAATGTTCTAGACATCAGTTGACGTTCTTTTATTGACACGGTGTTGATTTCCAGACTCATGAATGCGTATGTTATCGTCGGCACCACTTTGCTCGCAAGTTTCAACAATCTGTGCCCATCGCCAAGAAGGACGCAGCATTGAACTAATATATCGATTGTTCGCCAATCATCAGGTCTAGCTTGTTGCAGTATTTGATCAAGTATTGGAGAAAATTTGTCCTCGATTGTGAAGGCAGCCGCAGTTTGACGACCACTTGTATTGCCAAGCTTCATCGATTCCCATCGTCGGCACACAATGTTGGAATAAGCAACACAACATCCCGGTAGCAGAAACAGGTAAGGCATGGCATTTTTTTCGCCACTGTGACAGTTTTTCGTGCCACTCACAATTGCTTCAGATAGCCGTAGAACTTCATCAATTTCACCCAAGGTTTGAAGTAAGACAGTCCATGAAATTACCGACACCACCTGCAGCTCACTCGAATCGAAGACATACGTAATATTTGCATGATCCTGGGGCGTCGAAATGGGTGAAAGAATGCCCAACTTTGTCATGTGCTCGATTGTCATCTTCTCAGTGGTCGGTTCGGATAACCAGTCGCCATCGTCATGTCTCTGAATTCGTTCGAATGCTGCGAGTTCGACAGTGGCGATATCCCTTATGCGATCATCAGCGCATAGATGTCGCTCTCTCCACAAACGAACTGCAACACGGACAGGATAGGCAAGAGACTCAAGCAAGATCAGCGATCTCGAAGTGAACATGTCATGGATACATTCTCGAAACCAACCTCGTAGACGAGATGGATCTACAGTATCTCTGGTTGCGTCTACGTCACCCACAGAATGCTCTGGGGTGTACTTTTCTGGTGATAAGAGAGCCTCCAAAACGCACAAGCTCAACAGGGGTGGTAGTTTTGGATAATGCTCAGAACCTAATGAAGGAGCCGATGAGATGATATAGCCAACGACAAGCTCCGCTGCCATGTGCAAGTTACTCCGTCGTCGATACAACAGTGTTGCTATTCGTGCATGTGCGACCCGTTCCTCCAACAGAAGTAGGCGGCTGTAACTCTTTGCCCCAAAGAAGGCGTTGTGTTCAATTTCATTGTCCGGGTCGTTCATTTCAAGCACATCCGCTGGATGAAAATGTACACTCGATGTGGCTAGGTTCGTTGAACGATCGGTCAATGCCCATACCCGCGTAATTTCCACATCAAGCGACGACAGAATTCGTTCAGTGAGAAAATATCTATTTCGCATTCCAATTTGAAGAACGGCCATATCTTCGTGCAGTACCTCATCATCTCCGACTGGTAGATTGCACTTGTTTCCATCCTCTGCAAAGATCGCTTTCCATTCGTCGTCATCTAAGTCATCACCACAATAGGTATCCATGATGATCAAGACAGCAATCAAATGCTTCAATCCTACCGATGCAGGATGGTCGGGAAGACTCTCCGCGTCCGAACTAGAGAGAGCATCGTCGTTACTTGCAACTGGGTGTTTCGAATAATATACATTTGGAAAATGAAGCACCCCACCACTGCAAAATGGATGGTAGTAGTGACGCAATCTCATCCTGCGCAGTCGATCCTCGTGACTTAGATTCTGATCAAGTTCATCATTGTAATTGTCGGATGTATCATCATTATGATCTGCATTTGCAGAATTGCCAATCACTGAGCATTCACCGATGAACGAGGAACACTTCAGCAAAGTCCGGAGAGAAGCCATCATTTCAGCGGCAACCTTTTCATCGGATTGACGATGCAGAATTCGTTCCGTTTTAGTAATTGTCGGGGAATTGTCTGTGGTGCTTGTATCGTTGCATGCGGAGTGAATAGTATTATCAATTTGCTCATGACTGTTGGTAGGTTGAGGAGCTTGCACATCCGAATTGTCAGGCGATGGCGGTAAGCTCGATAATGTTGTTTTTACCTCCACTTCCACCAATGAAATGCCTAGTAAGTCCAATAATTTCTTCGCTGATTTCAGATTCTTCAAAATATTCTGTGAGCGACGTCGTTGCTCGCTGTCATAATTGACCGTAGTTTCTTGCATTTGACTGCTTCGTTTTAATTGGTTCCTATCGACATGAAGCAAATCTTCTTGTTTTCTGTTGCACGATGATGATGTTGATGAGGAATCACTTGAATCCCCATCGCTCAAGTCACCGAAAAGGACCTCATCAGTAATGGGAATAATTGCATCTTCGCCCCCTTCTGATGTATTTAATTCGACATTCGAATTTGACCTCCTCCCCTTTTCCAAAGAACTACTAGTTCGCGCCTTCTTCTCCACTCCTCCATTATTATCCACGGTTGTTGTTTTTCTGGTAGATCTCTTAATTGTGGAATTCGAAGTCGACGGCGTTGTTTTTATTGTTGATTTTGTGGACACCATCCCTGTAGCTGTAGTCGACGTCGACGCCTGGTGTTTCCACACCGCTGCCTCATGTTTCCATTTCTCAACATCATAATCTAAATTTTCTTGTAATGATTGAAAGTATAATCGAACAGATGCATCCTTTTGGAGGAGTGATACCAAAGATGGTGGTGGATTTGGTGGTGGTTTTGGCTTTTTGGGACGTTTCATGGAGGCAGAGTCGGTCACGGCATCGGTGCAGGTCGTTGCTCGTGGTGTTGATTTTGATTTTGGAGGTCGCTTCTTCGATGACACCCGCTTGGAACTCGATTCACGGTGTTGTCGTTCTTCGGCAGAGCCTGAAGGGGGCTCGACGTCGATGTCGATGCCGATGAAGGCATCACTACTGCTTTCCCCCGGCTCCGGCATCGCCTCATGCTCATGGTTGGGATGGTTTTGTTTTTGTGCTCATCGTCGCGGCGGGCGGGCCGGAATGCGGCATGCGCTCCTACGTGGGCAATACAGGTTTCTCGTTTTTGAATGGGTCTGAAATTCAAATTTGGAAACTAGCCGCTGCGCGTCTAGCAGCAGCTAGACACGTAAAGCTCATTGTTACTTTTGTTATGTTAAGCTCAATGTTACTTTTACCAACATAATACCCACTTAGTAAAGCTCAATGTTACTAATTTTATTTTCCGGGGGGATTCCCCCCCGGACCCCCCCGG
>JALLBK010000392.1:0-14499 GCA_036940085.1 Discostella pseudostelligera | reverse complement strand
ACAGCCCCTAACAACCACCATGAGCTCGACCAAAATGACGCTATCCATGCTTATCTATCAATGGAATGATAGAAGAAGAAGTCTCTATCGAGAGTCGAACTCATTTTCTATATTACATAGTTACTCGTTATCAATTGATATTTCTACTATTTCCATGGCGAATTTCAATGCGAAAGAAATACACTTTTATGTACATGCCACAGAAGACTATGTACTTGAGTCATGCAATCAAACCTTAAGTGCCTGATCGTATTCCTTCTCTTCTGTTCATTTCGTTCCCTCGGATTTCGTGATACTTTCGGAACTCTCCATTGGATCGGTTACTGTTGTTGCATTCTTTAATCGAAACACTGCGCTTGCTCTCATTTTTTCCTTCTTCTTTCTAGCCCTCGTTGCCGTCATTTTCACCAATGTATGAAACTCATCTCTATCTACGGACCCATCACCATTCACATCCACCACGGCAATCATCGATTCCACAACATCCTCCGTAATCTTCATACCCAACTTCTCAAGCGCCTCTATGAGCTCGTGCGCTTGGATATCTCCAGATTTGTCAACATCCATTGAATCAAACACCTGGTCTATCTGTTCGGGAGTCAAATCACCAATAGCCGTTCCATCATTCAAACTCTTTGCTATGTGTCCAAGAACCTTGTCCCATTGCCATGTACCAAATGTCGCCTGGAAAAAGCTCACATGTTGTGTCAATGCCACGAACGTCACATGAGTCATCCCAATCAGCAAGAACAAGGCAGCACTAAAGCATAACGACATTGATAGAAACTGCGACGCCGAGTAGAAGGAGATGAGACTGCCTACCCAAAACGAAATGGCAAGTCCAATGAGGACCTTAAATTTCCAATAATTCTTCCAATTGCCACGCAGCATCTGCCCAAAGATTAGCCCAATATCTGTCGATGTGCCAGTAAGATGGGATGTACGGATGAGATTGGCGGTGTATGTTGAAGACATTCCATTTTGTACACCATTGGCCATGGCGGCAAAGTAGTAGAGTGATCGAGTACCCGGGGCTACTGCTGCGGCAATCGAGGAGGCAATCATGCATAATGAACCAAAAAGGAAGGTGGGTCCATACGATGGAACTAGCTTGTGGGGTATGGCCTTTGGATTCATGAAGCCCGAAACTGTGGAGCCGAGAATGAAGCAGAAGATGAGACCCATGTCCAATCCAAAATTCCCCATATCGCCCTCTGCCAATGACAGACCAGCACGAGTGTATGTTCCAGTAACCGACGACACTGCCTGTTGCAAGGAACCTTGATTGGTGAGCAAGCCGCTGAGACATAGGCCGTTGATGTATCCGCTATTGAGTGACAGGAGTAGGCCAACGGCGAATACAAATATGGCTTCTTCGCTGGAGGCCACGCCCATGTTTCGAAGCGAGTGGGACAAATCGCCATCGTTATTTTTCGTCGGCAGTGTTGGACGGGAGCGACGCATCATGAAAATTAATTGGTTACCCACACTCTACACTCTACGCTGCCACTATCACTATTCTTCGCGCATTCGTCGTTCCTACCGACCACCGACCAAGGGAAGTGTAGAAGCTCCCCGCCCAATGGCATCGGCAGAGATTGGGCGAGTGTTGGCGTTGGAGTTGGATCGGATCTTTCCCATTTCTTATGGTGCTCCCGATGACCGATAAATGCGGCAAGCTCGTCGTCGGCAGTCGGCATCGTCATCGTATCTCTCTCTAGAGAGAGAGAGATATCTAGGTACTTAGGAGTACCATAGGTAGTGGTTTGTATCTCTAGATAGGTCTCGTAACAAGAAACCACATCATGAAAATGCCGGTGACGTCATCTTTTGGCGGGAAAGCAGTATCGTAGATAGTCGTAAGGCGGGACGCAATGGCTCGGGGCTCGGCAATTATTGAACAACCATGAGGATGGTACTCTAGAGAGAGCACGAGAGCACATCATGCCTCCTCCTCCTAAGGTTCGTCCTCTGACCAATGGAGATAACAGAGAACACCTGACGCATTTTTATTGGCCTCGCGAGCGCAAGGACCAGCAGAGAAATAAGATATGGCGGCACGGCCTTGATCGCCGCGATTGTGCTCTTCGTCTTCTTGTCGACCGTACAATGCAATATCTTAATCTTATTACGTGGCTGATAGCGGAATACATTTCTCTCTCCAATGGAAAGTTCAAGTCTTCGCCTAAACCAAAAAGTAATAAGTATCGGAGTGCCAGGATCGATGGACGATATTTGGCAATCCACTGGGGACACATGGTAACGTTTTTGGATTCTCTACATATCTCTCCTCTCCTGCTTGCCTAATAAACTACAAACTACGCCGGCGCAAAATGCATATTCATATGATCACGTGATGTGAACGGTGCGGGTGTGGGCGTGGGGTGCACTGTCTTCGTCTTGGTGCTGCACGGGAGTTGGTTTCGATTAAAAAAATTAAAATCGGTAGCCAGTGAGAAGAAGAGGTTGTTCTCAATATTGCTGAATGGCTTCAACCTGGTTGCGGAGTCTCGTATCATCGAACTAACAAAGCAGTGATTCGTCAGACATGGGTGGTTGTCTAAGCGGTGAGAGTGGCGCTGATCGCGCTGCCGCAAAGGCGTCGAAGGATATCGAAAAAGCAATGAGCAATCAGTACAAGGTCGACAATGCCAAGGTCAAGCTCTTGTTGTTGGGTGCCGGAGAGTCTGGCAAATCTACAATCTTCAAGCAAATGCGTGTGCTCTTTGGTGCCAAATTGACTGAGGAGGAGAAACGTCAGATTACTCTGGTGGTGTATGGTAATACCATTACATCCATGAAGGTGTTGTGTGCTGAGACGAAGAACATGGGATACGACCAAGAAGTAGCGGCGAAGGAGAAGCTCGATTTCATACTTGGATTGGATGACCAGGCTAAAATCGATGAAGAGATCGGTGGTGCCATTAAGGAGCTCTGGGCCGATCCAGGTGTGCAGAAGACATGGAAACGTCGAGCCGAATTCCAAATTGTCGAATCTGTGAAATCCTACTTCAACGATATTGATCGGATAATGAAGAGTGACTACGTCCCAACGCAGCAGGATATGCTTCTGGCACGTATCCGGACGTCTGGAATTGTCACAGAAAAGTACGTGATTGATGGGGTGGAGTTTGAAATGTACGATGTCGGCGGTCAACGCAACGAGCGGAAGAAGTGGATTCACTGCTTTGAGGATGTTACGGCCGTAATCTTTGTCGCGGCCTTGAGCGAATACGATCAATCGCTCTTCGAGGATGCCGCCACCAATAGGATGACCGAGGCAATCACCTTGTTCAATGATATTTGTAACAACGAGACGTTCAAATCATCAAGTATGATCCTCTTTTTGAACAAGAAAGATCTATTCGCCGAGAAGATCAAATTGGTCCACATCGCGAGTGTTCCTGCCTTTGCTGATTTCGTTGCAAAGATGGGCGATGCAGATTATTCCGAAAGAGGATCCAATTACTTCCTAAGGAAATTCTTGGCTCAGAATACAAATCCTCAACGTGAAATCTACCACCATGCAACGTGTGCTACTGATTCGAAGAACGTCGAGGTTGTATTCAACTCTTGCAGAGATATCATCATGAGGAAGAACATGGCGGAGATGGGAATGTAGAGTTGGCATGAGATCCAAACGGAACTGTTTCATTGTCGGACTGATGGAACAACGAACCTCTTCCCGACCCCCCATCCCCGAACGATGCTCGTGCCGAATGCCGAGCAAAGAATATGCTTTAGGGACTTCAAATAATGCTTTGCTAATAAACCCTATCCACATCACTATCGAGAGTAGAGTTACGATATCGAGACCTTTTCCCAACATATCACCGTCCCCTGTCGCTCTTGTGAAACGAGAGGTATCGCAACCGCCAATTTTTCCACGTGGAAGGCATGTTGGTCGAGTCGAGTCATTTCTCCCGCCAAATCTATTGGCGCAGCCTACTCGTTGTGGTGGCAATCACAATGACCATGACAGCCTCCGGCGGTGAGGCCCAATACTACTCATAGGGCGGGGTGGCACGAACTGTCCCCGGGCGTAGCATTTGTCAAAATACTCTGACTATGTCAACGAAATCCCCACCATCAAGTGGGTGGCTTCGGCGCATCCCAACACTACTCATGTTACTCGAAAAGCGCCCCGTAATCATCGCACTCGTCATCCGCCTTCTCCTTGTGTACGCCCTTCCCTCCTTACTCGATGATGGTCTTCTCCTCAAAGGCGTCAGATACACCGATATTGATTACGATGTCTTCACGGATGCGGCAGGGCATGTCTCCCATGGCCGAAGTCCATATGATAGACATACATATCGTTACACTCCATTCTTGGCACAATTGTTGGCATTGCCCCTTGGACATGACGCTGGCGATGGGAATGGCATCATCGATAGACTTTGGAATATTCTTTTTTCAATTCGATACTTCGGAAAAATCTTATTCTCCGTGGCTGATGTGATATGTGGTTACATAATTGTTGTCCTTCGTAGGCGACAACGGCGGCAACGATTGTTGTGCTCATATGATACAATTACTTCAATCCATCAAACTCAGGCCAGCCTCATGACGGAAGCACGAGGATGGAAAGAACGTTGTAACTACTACTATTCACAATATATATCTCCAGAATTGACGGATGCATTATGGTGGTTGTACAACCCGCTCCCGATCAATATATGCACGCGAGGGTCTGCGGAAAGTCTGGTCGTTTTGCTTCCAGTGCTGGCGACGGTAGCAGTGGCGGATATGCACATAGTTCTGCCATTATCATCGTCGTCAAAATCATCGACAGAATACAAAGGAGCAAACTCAACAACTCTCACGACAATCCAGGAAGGAGCAAGTGTTTCACTGGTCATGGCTCGAGCATGCACTGCTGGCATAATGCACGGTATTGGCATTCATTTCAAATTATACCCGGTGATATATACCATATCATTCATGGCCAATTTTAGCCGTCAGCAACAATGCCAACAACAACGAAGAGAAAGATCACGTCATAGCCATGAGTCTGAAACGGATGTGAAAATGAAAAACGATGTCGGCTGGAGATTCCACTTGTCCGACTACCGACAGGAAGAAGATTGGAGATCTACCTTTCCATGGACAAATCCCATGAAAATTGCAATTCTTGCAGTATGTTGGGTGCAAAGATTATTTTTCACCTTGAGTTCCGTGTAAGTTGCGCAATCAATTTGATTATCTGCAGCATGGATTGTATGCACATTGCTCACCCTCTGTCTCGTTTTCTATCCGACATTACCTCTATAGCTTGTTCCTTTTCGTTTCAATGGGTACTGTCGGATCGTTGACCTATTTGGCAGTGCATTATCATGGGCAGAAAGCACTCGATGAAGGCTTACTGTATCATTTTCAACGTGTTGATCATCGACACAACTATTCCATGTACTGGTATTGGATATACCTTGCCCGCGGTAGAGCAGCCGCAGCAGCCGCTCCTGCTGCATTAGCCACGCTGCCCACGTCATCCTCGGTTTCATTTTGGGGTTACATTCCTCTTGTTCCACAAATACTCATACTAGGATTTTCCAGTTTGGGAGTTGCACCGTACGATTTGAGCTTTGCTTTATTTTGTCAGACATTTGCCTTCGTTGCCTTTAACAAAGTCATCACTGCACAGTACTTCACGTGGTATCTGTGTCTGCTTCCGCTGTGTTCAGATCGAGTCAACTGGCAATCCAAACGCATGTATATTGCATTGGGGTTGTTATTCCTGTCAATTATTGTATGGCTACTGTCAGCATTTACCTTGGAGATGCTTGGCTGGAGAACGCATAGACAAGTTTGGCTGGCATCATCATTTTTCTTTATGGCAAATGTGAATCTTTTGTGCTCGATTGTTATGGGTTACAATAGAAAAGCAACAGGTGTACACTCCGTTAAACCAGGCGATGATTTGAACTTCAGTAAACTGAAAGCATCATGACGGATATCGTATGTACTACTTAAATTCAATCAGCAGAGAATGCTTGTTTGATTCGCATATTATCATGCTCGTCTTGCCGACAGTGTCTGCCTTGCATTATTGACATCTTTCATAAATGTCCGCATCGCGGTCTCATTTAATTTCACCTCCAAGATGAGCATAGACAATGCATCCAAGACACCATGCATCATGACCGACTCTTGTAACATGTACTGCAAACTCGGTCGTTTCCTTCCATCTGTGTGACGTTCTACGGCGATGATGACATTACGCACCGGTATTGCTGTATCGGAGTCGACGTCTAACAATAGATCGTCCTCGAGATTAAAGTTCAACGAGAACATGGCACTATGATCTTTGAATAAAACATGTAAGGTATCACCCTTGTCTCCATATCGATTGACTTTCCATGATGAGCGATGCGCATTTTGTTCTGAAGTGAGATATATGCCCATACCTACGACTAAAGAAGTCACCATGCTGAAATCGTTGGATGGAATGCGAATAGCGTATAGCTGTTCCGGAGCATTTGGATCATTCGGATCGGTAATGTCTTTTGTCGTCGTTTGTGGTCCATTCTTCGTTTCATCTTCGCCCAAAGATAGGTGAGAGTCTTTCGCATCTCGAAAAGGTGGCACGTACTCCTGCAATTCCGGATCAGTGACATACCACATTGCCAACGCCAGCCGACGAGTTGGTTCCTCCTCCACCTGCGCCTCCTGCAGATGCTGCTCTTTCCTTTTTCTCCGACGTACCGGTAACGCACCATGCAAATTCTCCACACCACTCGTAAAATACATCATCCGTCCCGGTTGTACTGGAACAAGTGTATCCACAATATCATCACCATCACCATCTTCACCACCATGTCGATTGGCAAAGTAGAATTCGCCACCATCAAAATCATCATTCAAGTACAGTATGCTCGCTGCCACCCTCTGCGGATGTGGATGTTCCCTCATCGTAGAAGTGGTGGCGGTATGACACGTGGCCAAATTACCATTCTCCTCATCATAATAATGATAACAATTATCCGCATGAGGACGATGTGACCCACCTTCCGTCTTTTGAGATATGGTTGTGTAATCAATGTACAATGTACCGGGGCACAGATGAAGTGATTGTTCCGTGGTAGATCGAACCAGTTCACGAATTTGTAATATCTTGTCGTAGGTTGCTTTGGTCACGTGGGTGGGCGAGCTTAATTCTCGTAGTCCAATGGCAGCATAGCCTACTGGTGCAGTGTATCCTCCTCGACTTCGCTCATTTCCATCAGTGTTGTATCCAGCTGCATCAATGAATATATCCGATGGGAGTGATGCCAATAGTGAAGTAAGTTCATGTACAGAGAGAAGATGATAGATTGTTCCACGAAGTTGATTCAGTACGGATGCATTCCTGTCGTTGCTGTTGTCGGCAGCGGCATCAAAGTAGGACGACACAAGTTGTGCGAAGGAGGAAGCATTAAGACATTCATTGTTGACTTCACAATGGTGAGCGCTGGCGGTACATTCGTCCGAGAAAGCTGCTACTGCTGCTGCTAAGAGGAGGAATACGATGATGAGTGCAAGTTGGCCTAGGATGATGATCGGCGGCACCATGTTCATGGTCAATGGTGATGTTGTGCTTGCTTATTGTTGAGTGTGGTCGGTGATGTTGGTGATGGTTTTGGCGAAGACTAGTGAGGCGATTTGGCGAATAAAATGGCGGGAAGATCATTATCGCGATAATACAGCGAACAAAATTGATGAGAAAGTGGCGGGAAGCGATGTTTAGAAACCGTCTCAATCATCAATCATCTCCTCAAGCTTCATGCAGCGTCAGAACGAGGTCTGAATAATTGAATCAGCATCGATGTCGGCGTATGAAATAGAATTCCTTCCATATGGTACCTCATCGTTAACGATCTCTCCATGGTGGTAGTAAAAGCAGTAGTAGGCCTTACATGTTGCACTCTAACCACTCGATAGATGATGACGACGACAACCGTCGAGATGATGAACACAACGAGCACCGTCACAATAACGACATGAACGACGACGACGAACACGACATTAGCTCTCCATCTCGATGGTGGGCCGCCGATGAGTATTTATTATGTGGTTCTCCAATGGTATCAAGCCCAAGGTTGGCAGCTGGAGGTGGTGGGGGTCGTGCCTACCTGCAACAGCATCGTCAACGTCAACAACATCGCGGAGCGACGGCAGCAGCAGCACGTCATGGCCGGTGTCGAAATGTGGTGGTTAAATCCGATAATGACACCGATAGAACAACTGCATCAAATAATGTGTATACTACTCTATCGTCATTGTTGGAGGAAGGCGGAGGAATAAGTACATCAAAAAATGATAGCTACTATCTTCGTGGTATGACTACGTCAGGATTGAGTTTAATGGATTTTGACGATGCAAATACTACTGATGCAACAAAAACAGCGAATGGTCTTCTGAACGGTGGGGAGATGACTCATGATGAGAACAACACTAAGATATATGGCGGGGGTAGCTATTATGGAGCAATAACAATGATTCATGAGAATCCTTCGCAATCGATCGATGAAGATTCAGAGCGTAGGAAAGTGATGAACATCACTTCATCGACGACAATACCTCAATGTTATCAACATGCGTTCACTTCAGCTATTCATAGCCCACAGTATGAAATGGATAGTGTCGACAACTTAATAGAAAGCAAGGAGCAATGCAAGGAACACGACGATGATGCTGCAACACTACAACTACGCCATCGAAAACCTTCTCTGCAATCTCAGCACGACAATAATCCACCCTACATATCCATCCTATTCGGTCTAGTCAATTATTCCATCGTGTTACCCATCATCATGTCCTTTGGATCGATCATATATCAACATGAATTCTTTCGACCGTATTTGTCAATATTAATGAAACTGACGGTGATTTCAGGAGCGGTGCATCAAGTAGTATTCTCGACGATATCATCGTTGCCATTTGCGGTGGGACAGGTGCAAGATGCAGGTATGTACATTCTCATGCCTTGCAACACATATCTCACGTTTTCGTTACGCTGCATGCAGTGAGTCTGACCACCAACATAAACAAATGCACAGGATTGATCTTCTTGAGCTCCATGGCCAGCGATATTGTCTCCAAATTGCAAGCACAGGATGCTAGTCATGAATCTATCCTTGCCACCGTTACCATAGGGTTGAGTCTCTATACTTCCATCCTTGGATGTGCATTAATCCTCGTTGGAAAATTCCAGTTAGCATCATACTGTCGTCTGCTGCCCTACTCGGTGGTGGGTGGATATTTAGGATACATCGGTTTCTTTTGTGGTCAGGCTGGATTATCATTAATGGCCGGTGTCAATGTCACCAATTTGTCGCAGTGGCACAAGTTTGCACAGATAGATGCGCTGATGCATCTGTTTCCTGGACTGATTGGCGGGTGCTTTATTTATTGGGCAGTGCGGACGTATCGCCATGTGGCAGTGCTTCCCGCTTGCATTGTCATGCTCATGGGAACATTTTACGCATGGTTGTGGATGACCGGATCGAGTGTGCATGGTGCCACAGAAGGTGGATGGATAAATAAAACTGCCAACTCCTCATCCTCTTGGTGAGTTAGTGTTCATGGTGATTGTGACCATTGTAGATGATGTTTTGCATTCTAACGTGTACTGTCGTCTGTTTTAGGCAGCACACTTGGGACTTTCTGAAGGTGGATAAGGTCGTATGGACGGTGTTGCCATCTCAAACACTAACCCTGCGTGAGATGAAACGATGTTTTCATATTTTCATACCATGAACCCATTCTTGCTCTACTCTAACAATAGAACTATTCGTTCCAATTCGTCACTTCAAATCAGTCGCCATGATATCAGTCGTCTCCCTCTCAAGTTCACTCGATATTGCTGCCATTGAACTCGAACTAAAACGTCCACTCGACTACAATCACGAACTCACCACCGTTGGCATTAGCAACATCCTATCTGGAATTACTGGCGGATACACAGGATCTTACATTTTCTCCCAAACAATATTCTCACTTCGCATGGGGATACGATCTCGACTTATGGGATACTCATTGGCATTCTTCTGTTTAGTGGCAGTGGTGATTCCAATAAACATATTGGCCTACGTTCCCAACTTCTTCTTTGGGAGTTTACTCATTATGATATGTTTGGATTTAATGCTGGAGTGGTTGTGGGATGTACGGGAGAAGGTAACCGGTGCGGAGTACGGGGTCGTATTGACAACATTTGCGTTGCTTCAGGTATTGGGAGTAGTGTTTGGTATTCTAGTGGGGTGTTTGCTGTATGCCACCTTGCAGAAAATGGGTTTTGATTTGGGAAACAATGATAGCAGTGATGATGAGATTGATGACGATGATGGTGTGGCACTGGACAGAAAATGAGAATACAAGTGCAATTATGATAGAGGATGCATTTGTTTGATATGTTGAGCGTATTATATCGTATGAATAAAAGCACACGTAAATCTATCTCATAAAGACACGCCCTACATTTGCATCCGAACCATCCTCGACAGGTCCACTTTCACAACCCCAGCCTTATTATTTTCAGCAATTCAATGGGTTTTGATGTTTCCCATGTGAACAATTGCGTCATTCAATGTGCAACGAGGGATATGTGCAACGAGGGATAGTTTGGAACAGTTCCTCGAAACTGCCTTTCGAACGTTGCACAAAACAAGGAAGAATTGAATAGCTGGTCCCTTCTCCTATTTCTAACATCCTAATCTACATTTTTTACATCCAGACCACTCCTCGACACATTCTCTTGGTACACTTTCACAATACGGCCTGACTATTTTCAGCAATTCAATGGGATCTGATGTTCCCCATAGTAGTCAATTGCGTCATTCATTATGCAACGATACAGAGCAAGGACTTTGTATCCCTCCCTCGAAACTGTGTGAACGTTGCACAAAAATCAGGAGTATTGCATTTCTGGTCCCTTTTCCAACTCCTACTCCTACTCCTACCCTTTGCCACACAAAAAGAATTTATTTATACATGCTTCTCTCTTAACACATGTTGGGGCCTCATCCCTTCGGAGGCTTTGGTAAATCACCCACACCCTTGATATTCGATCCCGTCGCCTTGCCATCTTTCCATCGTGCACCGCCACTGTGACCACCACTACTGCCACCACCCGAAGATGACGATTGTCGTTGATAATAAGTGTACATTGCAAAAAATGAAAGGAATAGCATTAGCCCTACCGAACCCATGGTCAATGATAGAAATAAGAGGACTAATGCAAAGTGTTTTAGCTCAAGATAGAAGCCAAAGGTGTCAATTCGACTGGGAAGGCGGGGTACGCATGGCAAGAACCGCCGACGACCACCACTACCGGTACTGCTGCCACCACTGCCGCTTCCTGCACCACCGCCGCCGCCGCCGCTCGTTCCATTTTCATCACCATCTTGTATGAGACTGCCATCGTGTCCAATTCGAGTTCGGCGGGTCATGGTAGTGGTAGTTGGGGTAGACCTGCACCTCTGGATCGCTATCGTCGTTTGTTCTGGTATGAATTGATTGAGAAGTGATAAGCTGTAAAAGATATTATGACAGCAGCTAGCTGCCTGCACAGATAGAAATAAAGAGTTGGATGTGGGGGTATGAAATAGCGGGGAGGTTCCCGCGGTTAGGAAAGTATCGTACGAAATTTGGCGGGGAAGTTCCCGCTTTGGCCCAGATAGATCGATGACGTCAGCGCGTCTCTCTTCTTCAACTCCATCATCCAACACCATCCACCAACTTCTTCCTCCCTCCATCACCGACACCGACGATAGCGAATCCATGAATCTCTTCCGCCCCAAAAGGCCTCAATAGGGAGGGGAGAATCGATCCGCAGCTCAAAAATTAGCATAGCACCACGATGAAGCCATCCCTCCCATTCATGGTGCTGCCGCTTGCGGTGGCATCAAGAACGTGCGTTGCATTCCAATTCACTAACAAACATTCACATCATGTACGAAGAACATTGTGTCAGTCTCAACCACATCCAATAACACGAAGGAGCGATGGCCGTGCAATCAACAATATTCCAAAACATCTCTATTCTACACTTTTATCCGATATTGAATCACAAGCTACACTCGCCATCGATACCTGGTCTATCGAAGCCACACCCTTCCTAGAACCAAATGATGCCAATCAAGTACAAGAATTATTTCAACATCGTGGAGATGTGAGCTTTCATCGTGTAGTGGGTGGTAGACGAACTCCATCTCAAATAGTAACGGATGACACAACATCATTATCTAATGATGAAGGAAGACGTAGTCGTTTCGTACTCTTCCATCCTGATTTAGGATTAGATAGTGCATCTGCCGAACGAGACTACTGTTCTGTCCTACGAATCCAAAATGTCAATCTAGCATCGTCCAATACCTTCCCGAATGCATTGGCTTCTATTGGCATACCACTTGAATTAGTGGGTGATATCATAATTACTGCAACTGATAATGATGCCTACATGGTGGTAGACCCTACAGTCTCGAAACGCATACAACGATTATTATCCAAGGAATTGGTGGGGGTCGGTATATCATTGGAATTATGTGATGATAATGAATTCATGCCTTCTGGAATGGTTCAAGAGATGAAATTGAGTAAGGTATTGGAACGGAGGGTGGAACGAAAGAAGTATGAACAAGGATATGTTGCATTTAGTGGATGATATGGGTGATCGATGAATGAGAGAAATAGATGGTGATTGGGTGATGATGAATGATGATCAGCGAGAGGATGTCAAGATTAATGCTATTCCTCAATTAATTCATCTCTGATCTCAGCCATCGTTAGAAACAACAGCTTGGTTGGGCTTTGTTGAATGTGTTTGTTATGTGACGCCGGTGATGATGCGCGGTCGCTGAACGCGAGATAGAAAGAACAATCGATACAACGAGTGATGATGCATGAACGCGAGATTGAAAGACGAAAGACAATGGATGCTGGTGCCTGACATTACAATATATCTAGATTAAGCCACCACAGCAATGCTTCACATCATCTTAAGATGGGCGATCAATCAATATAGATGATCTTAAGACACAACCAAATAAATGAGAAAAGGGCACCCGACGGAACTACATGCGAGCTGTATCTTATAATCAAGACATTTATGAATGATTAATAACGCGTTTATGCAAATCGATGTGGGTTAGAACACACTTCTCATGCTAACCAACCTATTACTACATCGCACATCGTCTCGCATTTCTCGGTTCGGGTTCAAAGCCATCTTGATGAACATAAGAAGTAAGAAGTTACGTCTTACAATCCACCACCACGTCCAAACCCACCCTCACGAGAACGATACTCCCTATCACCACCGCGGAAAGCCGGCTTACGATCATCCCCACCAAACTTATCCTCCTCACGTTCACGTCCATCGGGACGACTTGCCGCCTTCTTATGCGTAGCAGGCACAATCTCCGCAGGCAACCCCAAGTATCCACGCAAGTATTCAATACCCTCGGGTGTCAAATAGCAGTAGTTGTGTTGCCAACTGAAGGTAATACGGACAAATCCACGAGAGGCCAAGGATTTGACGAGATTCATAACCTCGAGGTTTGTCGCACCTTCAATGTGGGGGTGGGTAGGTGAGACAGTGTCCTTCTTGACGACGAGGACACCCTCACGGAAGAGGTAGGAGAAGACGGCGATGCGGTTGGATTTAGGGATGAACATGATGATGATGTAGAGGTGGTGTTAGGGAGGAAGAGATTAGGATATGAGTATGAGCGCCTTGATCGTATTTTTCACGCGGAAACACGAAAAGCGAAAATTGATTATGAGTAGTTATGCATGGCCATGGGCAGCGGCGGCGGCGTTGACGGTGACGGTGGCAGAGGGTTTACCGCTTATCGGTTACTTGCCTGTAAAACTGTATTGATTCCTTTGTACAAAGATTATTTTAAATTTGGCGGGAGACCACTTATCGGTTACTCAAACTCCTTTGTTGGAATTGGTACTCCTTGTCTCGTGCAATCTTTGCCGCAGACTGAACATCACCATCACCATCACCAAGAAACACGCACAGCGAAGCCACCAACATCGAACATCGATGCCGCCGACGAGGATCTCAGTTTCTTGAGAGAGGGAGACGATGAGCGGATGGCTATTTCGAGGAGGTTGCCCCGCTTTGCATGGACACTCTTGTCTCCATCATCGCCGAGGGCAATATCAATGCATTGTGGCATGCCACAATCATTGAGCATACACTCCTTGGGGAAATTCCCCGGGTACTAACGAGAGAGATTCTCACTCCGGAAACGGAAAACACCGGCGCGGCTTGCCGCTTGCTCTCCAACAAAGACGGCCGATTCTCGGCAAGAGTTGTGTAAGACGGCGCCGTCAAAAAGTTCCGCTACCATATCAAAGTCATGCCATCATTATAACTTAACGGGGGTCATGCTCATCGTCTCCCTTTTCTCTTGAAACTCACACCTCACACCAACCAACACCTTTTTTGTGTGCATGATCCTGCCTGGTGGTGGGTGCAGGCTTCAAACCTGTAGGGGCTTAGCGGCCCAG
>JALLBK010000391.1:0-19168 GCA_036940085.1 Discostella pseudostelligera | reverse complement strand
TTGGCGATTGGCGATTGGCGATGGCGAAAATGGCGGGAAGAGATGCAAGCAAAAGCAAATAATAGGAGTAACAAAAAAAAATAAAGCCCGCTCGCCGGTCGCCGCAGCGCAGGTCGCCGCCCACCGCCCACCTTAATTCTTCATTTCATTTCACCGTCACCACCGACATCAGCAATCAATGCCCCATCGCCCCCGAGATAGAGTGGAGTAGACCTTCTAAAGCAATGCTGCGCATCACGCCCATCTACGGCTCATCACTCTCGTCGCTGTCATCCTCATTTTCCGTTGATGGGGCGAATGCGGCCGATGACTCGGCGGCGGCGACATCGGCGGCTGATGACGCCAACAACCTCAACATCAACACAATTAATGACGAAGAAGATAATCCACCCGAATGGCTCTCGTCGCAGGTGCCAACTTGCACCCTCGTCGAATATGCCGGTGCTCGATTGTTATTAAATACGGGATGGGATGAAACCTTGCCGCTGCTGCCAATATCACCTGATGCAAAGAACTCCACTAATAACAAGAGTGTGCCTCCCAATGAACTTCCCGGCAACATTGACGCCATACTAGTCTGTGATTCAACATTATCCTCACTGGGTGGATTGCCACTCTATTTTGGTGCTAGCAAGTCCAAGACCAATCGGGGAAATCGTGCTCCGCGCTCATTGTCATCATTACAGCAACATCTGACTCCAACATCTACACCCGTAGTGACTAAAGATGAAGGTGCACCATCGTCTCATCATAACAATCCTCCCTTCTTCGCCACCTATCCCACATTAAAAATGGGTCAAATGACCATGTACGATCATCATGCCTCCTTATCTCTCGATGGGCATAATCCTGGCTACTCATTGGAAGATGTCGATGCAGTATTTAGTACGGATAGTTTTACCACTTTGAAGTATTCTCAGACTGTCTACTTGCCAATGATAGGGGGAGACAATAACAAGGAGGGGGCGACGACGGTAGCGGAGGGAAATGTTGGTTTGGACAACAAGCCCCATACAGTAACAACACCTCTCTTGGCAATCACACCCCATCTCTCTGGTCATGTCGTGGGGGGATGTTATTGGATATTACGTCGTCTTAGCGATGATGCCACGGTAGTATTGGCACCGACCTATCATCATGCCAAGGAAAAGCATTTGGCGGGGAGTACATTGCATACATTTGGAATTAACGCCGATGCTTTGGTGACTATGCCCGGAGGACCTCGTGGACTGTTGGGGAAATTGTATTTGCCACCACCTGTTCCTTCTTCTTCATTGCCACCAACTTCGTCGGCAACAACAACAACAGCAGCAGCACAGGAGAATGACTACCACAAACTCATCAAGTACAATACCAACAAAAAGCCAATCCTATCTCCACCGATGGGAAATCGTAGTGAATCCGAACTAATCGAGTCAGTAATGGCAGCCTTACGTCGTGATGGGAATGTCCTCCTCCCCGTGGATGCCTCGGGACGTGTCCTCGAATTACTACTCATCCTCGATAAACATTGGGAAAAACAACGTTTAAGCGGTGCGTACAATCTCATATGGGTAAGTCCCATGTCACCCAATACCATTGAATACGCTCGATCACAATTGGAATGGATGGCCCCTCCGCTTGGTGCGCAATTCGATTCGCAACGTGGGCACCCCTACGCCTTAAAGCATGTCTCCATCTGTTCCTCAATCTCCGAAATGGAGTATGTCATTCGTAATTCGAATGGCAATCCCACAACAGTATTGGCCAGCGGGGCATCGATGGATCATGGTCCGGCACGTGACTTGCTCTTAAAGTGGGGTGGCAATCCGGATAATTTAATTTTGATTACCGATTCCACGAGATGTGTTCCTCGGGGTGAGGTTTGGTTCCATCGTCACATGCGTGGAAGTGGTGGTGGTTCTGGTGAAGAGAACAAATTATTGACTCAATCAAGTGATTCTGTTGGTCCCATTGGAATTGTCGCCGAAGAGGCCGTGGATGTTACGGCTTCTACTGCCGCCGACACCGATGACAAGGAGGGGAACGAGCAACAAGCCTCCCTGGTCGGTCCTGCACTCCAACCCGATTCTGTATCGGCATACACTACCGCATCTCAACTACTCTACCAATGGTGTGCCGCGAAGGCATCGGGTACGGAAATGCCAGATGAGATTATTGTCGATGTACATGTGCCGCATCGTGCTCCATTAAAAGGGGCGGAGTTGCAAGCGTTCTTAGCGGAGGAGGAGCGAGAATTGCGATCGAGGCAGGCCGAGATGGAGGAGAAGGCCATGATGAAGGAAATTGAGTTGGCTCGGGGTCGATTACGACTGGGTGTGGGGGAAGGCGATGAGGCAATAGTAACGACTAGTACTGTCACTAGCGATATTGCCGTTGGCGTTCAGTCCACTGTCGGGGGGCCATCGAAGGTATCGTCTACCTCTGGCAAGACTACTGCATCGGCTGGCGGTCGTGGCTTGTCGTCGTCATCATCTCAACCGAAGAAGAAATCTAGGTTTGATCAGAAATTGTTTATCAAGTTCTCGAAGCCAGTTCACAGTGAGTTTCAATATGTATGTTTTCGTGACGAAGTCTTTCATTCCTCCATACGCAATGTGTAGGTCTAAACCATCTTACCTCCTCATCCCAGTGACATTCGATATTCGTGAGGAGGCTGTGGGTATAGGCCAACCTGATTCGATTGCCAAGTTTGGCATCTTCGAATCGGTAGGGACCAGCCGATCAGACGTCATTGAAGACGACTATGGTATTGCTGTGAAGACTGATTGTTTTGTGGACATTGTCACGGGTGTGGATCCTTCAAAATTCGCTGGCAAATCATCGGGCAGGATTGGTGAGGATGTGATGCGAAGAGGTTTGGGAATTGGGTTGGATGGTAAAAAAATCCTTGTTGATTCTAGCGGTGCTGCCGCTGCTGCCGGTGTGGCGGAACTGGTGAGTGGTTGATTTTGATTGTGTAATACTGGGAGATTGATACGCGCCATTTTGACTCTTCCATTATACTGAAACATACATGTTTATTTCTCGAACATTCAAGGGTGACAATGCTGATGGGGGGGACGAAGGCATTACAGAAAAAATGCTCGAGGTAGCTGACCTGTCGACAGGGAAGGGCATCATCAAAGGTCGAAATGGTAGTCCACCGATAAAGGTTTCGGTCATACCGCGCCGGCTCGAGGTACTTGCTGAGATTATTTATACGCCGCTAGAAGGTCGTGTAGATGCCCGTGCGGCGAGGCAGTCAGTACGAGCACTCCAACCACGATATTTAGTAGTCATTGGCGGTCCGCGGTCAAATTCTCTCCAGCTAGCAGAGGCCCTCCGAATAGTTACAACAACTTTGGCAGTCTCACCCAAGGGTGACAACGGAAAGGGAGCTTCAATAGCGCACATTCCGAAAGATGGTGAAACGGTGCATCTATCTGTTGGTCACGCGTCGTACAAGGTCAGATTGATCGATACTCCCTACTTGACTAAGGAGGAAATGGACCTTGATGGGAAGGAATTCAAATCAGTTGAGCCATACGAGACAAAGATTGGAGGTTGCACAGTCAGTCTAGTAGATTTCGTCGCCACAGGAAAAAAATGGGCAGTAGACGGGTCGTTCGTCCTTGCTCCTCGTCTACACCAGAGTACACTGAAGCAACCGAGTTTGATGCTCAGCACCAGGGAGATATTACTAACGGATTTGAGGGCGGAAGTTACAGCTATGGGCATGAAGGCCGAGTATGGGTGAGTGTGTCATTCATTCCAACTTCGTGTTGGCGGACTCTTTGTCAGCATATGTTTTGTCTACATCATTAACGTTGATTGCCATTCGTCATCCATCGACACTACTTCAAGTGCACTTTCGGGATACTCGCAATTGATTGTGAATGGAAAAATTGTCGTCCGTAAAGACAATGTCACTGGGAAGCTGAATGTTGAGGGTGAGATCTTAATTACAATTCTGGGAAAATTTTCACGAACGTTTGACGCGATTTCACCTCTTCGGCTTACGTCAACAATCATCAATGTCTTTGTTTTACAGGCCCTCTATGCAATGACTTCTTCTCAGTCAGATCGATCGTCAAAAACTACTTTGTTACAATATGAGTTAATCTCGACTGCACCAACACCTACTTAAATCAGTTTCTTCGTCGTCGGTTTCTTCGTAGGTCGTCTTGTCGATGGTTTAGCCGTAGGTCGTCTCGTCGATGGTTTAGCCGTTGGTGCCAGGGTTGGAGCCAGTGTTGGAGCCGTAGTGAATGGCTTTCCGGACAGCAGGCAACTGTATCCGTCTGCGGCAAGAGAGATGAGCTCACTGTACCCCACCTTATGACGGTAGGTTTCCCATGCTTGCTGAACTTTCATCTTTTGTCCGGGCGTGAATTGATCCATGCAATTGTCCTAATATGAGTGTGGAAGCAGAGAATCGGAACGTATTGTATGAGTTAAAGCGGAGTGAGTGTGCACGAAATATTGTTCAGCACTTACATCGCTATAAGCCATGAAGTTATGAATCGGATTGTTTCCACCGTCACCGACACAATTGTTCAAATTCACCGGACAGCCAAAGGTTGATGTCGATTCACATGCCTTGACACTTGAATAGTTGGTACTTGGCGATGCGAGGTTCATATAATCGCCTGGGCCCGAGCAGCCATATTCATGAGTATGCTCCAATTCCAACCAATGCCCCGCCTCATGTGTCAGTGTGTCACCCTCATTGTATGCAGCGGCGGAGCCGCCAGGCATGCTATCATTCAAAACGACTATTCCGTCTTGTACAAAGTCATTAATTTGGGGGAAATACGCATAGCCAAGATATCCCGCGGCAGTATTGACATAAACATTGAGAGATTCTGCTCCACCTTTTTTTAGTGCCGTCTTCATCGCAATCTCGTTTTTGTCCTGGTACTACGATGCATTGTCGGTAGCAGTTGTCCCCGCGAGACAAAATTGAATCTTAGAATCAGAATCCATGGTAGTATAACGTGGATAGGATCGGCTTGGATAGGGTGTAAATGCAGGATTCACCAGGCCTCGAAAACCGAAGTTTATGGCCTTGATTTGATTTTGGATATACGCTGGATTAGATGCGTAGGTGTACTGTTTGCCCGTAGTGCCAGAATGGATGACGTGAAAGTAGGTGGGTACGGTGATGATGGTTGCACTCCAATCGACACAATCAACGCAGCCGCCCAATCGCCTCGTCCACACGCCCCGATCATCGCCTTGATGTTTCTTTTCCTTCTTCTCCTTCTTCTTCTCCTTCCATGCTTGATATTGTTCGTCTGCCTTAACCTTCTGATCGGGAGACATTGGGCGCGTGCCACATACACCTCCTTTCTGGTGGAAATCGGATAGACATGCGTAGGTGACATTGCCTACGGTGAAGGCCGGCTCGCCATCTTTGCAGGGCTTGAACGAGGCCAATTCTACCGCCGATGCATTTACCAATTCTACCGCAGAGGCATTGGCCAATTCTACCGCCGAGCTGTTAGCAAAAATATTGAGATCAAGACGTCGGAGGTTGTCTTCGTTCTGTTTCTGGTGATGACGACGATGGTTCATGTCATCGAGGTCATGATCATGATGATTATGATCTCCTCGACCTCGACCTCGACCTCGACCTCGACCTCGACCATGAGCATCGGCAGTATGAATGCAGGAGATGATGAGAACACCGAGCAGCCCGGCAAAACGAAGCATCGTTGTTGAGATCTACCTTCGGATAGAAACGTGTGGTTACCGATTGGCTGTAGCTTTAGTTTGTCGGTCGAGGTTTATCTTTTATGATACAAAAAAAAAGCTCTATCCTGTGGTCTTTCTCGAGAGATACCATAGATACTAGAGATACGACAATATTTGAGCGCATTGAGAATGACCCTCATGGGCCTCTTTGTTGAACCTCAAAATACTGAATTCCTATGTGACAAGAAACATCTCTGAGCAGTCTCGCTGTCTCCCGCCAAAAACACATAATATTGATGTCACGGTACTCCTATTTAATGACTGTCTCTGCCTTCCGCGTGGAGGTTGTGCTTGCAATGAGTGGTTGCCTGTGCGTGGTAGCGTTGGTGGATGGTGCGGAGGTTGTTGTTGGCTGCGGCGGCCAATATTAATTATGTCAGTGAAATAATACAAGTATTGTATCTATTACTCTACCAATAGCCACCATACCAATACCAACATCAACAACATTATCATGATCACTGCTTTCATGCGACGGAGTTCGTCCCATCGTCCATTCACAAGGCGTCGGTCAACTTCGTGCCCCTATCATCTATTGGAGTTGATCATCAAACGATCTCCACCGGCGTCGGAGGCAGCGGCGGCGGCGAGGCTGATCAGCAGCAATCGAGCTGGAATTAGAATTAGTAGTAGTATCTGTTTCATCCAACATCATGTTGGAAGTACAGCTCATCATCAACGTGCTTCTCGGTTGTCGACGATATCCTCCTCCCCTCTCGACGACAATCCCAACCTGTCATCCATCAAAGTCACTGTTACCAGCAATGCACCAACAACTAGCTGTCACCACGACAGCGCTGAAGAGTCCTCCTCCTCCTCAGCATCATCATCATCATCCAACCATCCCAAAAAATCACCCGATCAAATTGCCGAGGAAGAAATCCTCTCCCTACAATCCGAATTACGTGTCCACTATCGTCATGCCTCCTACGATACTGCCCTCGACACTGCTAATCAATTATTATCTCTCACCATGAAACAGTTTGGCAAACTCCATCCAGCAACCGCATCCGCTTATAACAATGTTGGATTGATGAATAAATGTTTGGGAAAGTATGTAGAAGCAAGGGAGGCGTATCATGAAGCATTGAGAATTTATGGTACGCTAAAAAGCAGAGATTTTATGTGCTGTTTGCATTCTAGTTTCTGATTTCCAACCCATCCTGTGTGCAAATACTAAACCATATTTGTTATTTGCTATTGTTTATTGACAGGGGAAGTGTGTGGCAAAGATCATGCATCGTATGCAGCCGCATTGAGTAATTTGGGTATGCTTGAGAGGGGGAGGGTGTTGGAAAGTGAGGGTGCTTCGGATGATGGAGAGGAGGTTGACAGTGGTAATGTCAACAATGAAGATGGAGTGGATCTAGAAGAACTTCGAGACAGCAATACCCACATCAAGCCTACCAAATTATCCGCCTTGGAACGGATGCAACTTAACGAAACGGCAATTGAATACTTTGATGAGGCATATCGTATACGTTTATCAGAATTGGGATCTAGTCATCCACACACCATTACTAGTCGATCACAACTCGGTGCGGCTATGGCGGCATCGGTGATTGCCGAACGGCGTGGCCGAGTAGGGGGATTGCTCGAAAACGAATTGAGACAGTTGAAACAAGTGAAGAAGGTACGGGATACAAAGGAAATGGAAGCGTATGTTCCCGAGGCACTCGCAAAGGCGGCATCCAAAACAACATTGTCGGGGTCGAAATTGACGCGTAGGAGATGGGAGGCTGCCGAGGAACATTTGCGGGGAGCATTGACTACGGCGGTGGAGAATCCACGTGGAGAGAGTGTTCGTCCATTAATGATCATACCCACTGGCAATCGACAAGTCCATGCCGAAAGAACCGACGAGAGACGAGGTTTGACGATGCCATCCAAGGAGGATAAGAGTGGTCTATCGAAAAAAGAGAAGAAACTATTGGGAAAGGAACGACTTCGTGAAAAACGACGTGCCAATGTCAATACTCTACAAAGTCGTGGCGTTACCGCCGATGGGAGATCTGACAATGGAAACGAAGGTGCAATAACGGCAGTCCTTGGTGTAGCAGCCAAGGTAACCACCCTCTCGGCAGCCACGGCGGCACAGAATTTGGCAGTCTTTCTTAAAAACTACTCGGATTGGATTCGTTTGTCATTGTTGAATGAGAAGAACCCCCAGCAATCAAGTACTTCAACTGTAGTATTGCTGGATAACACAATCCAAGAGGCGCAACATCTGTACGAATCCGCATTGCACGTTCGATCGTCTATTTTACCATCCCATCATCCGGATGTGATTGCTACAAAATTTAGCTTGGCAGAACTATTGGACTCACCCAGAGTTGCTCGTGCAGCAGCAAGCGCAGTAGGTGCAGAAGTTAAGGCCGCAACGGTCGGGGAGCAAGCTGTTGCATTTGATGGCGAAAGAGCAACTCAATTACGAGAGGAAATATTGAACGCTTATAATGTTGAAGAGAGAGAGTTATGATAGAAAGAAGTGGCATCGAGTGGTCTGAGACTAATTCTTTGGGGTCTTTGCTCTGATGGGCTTTGCCGTGGGGTTTTTCGTTGGGACCTGGAATGACTCCCCGGAAAACAAGCAACTGTATCCGTCCGCCGCAAGAGAGAACTGCTCACTGTACCCCAACTTATGGCGGTATATTTCCCAAGCTTGCTGAAGCTTGACTTTCTGACCAGGTGTAAATTGATCAACACAATTATCCTGGAGATTACAAAGAAGAAGAAGGACGACATCATCAGCAACCATTGACGAATGAAAGCATCAAGCAAAGAGAAATACAACACATGAGGTAAACAACGTGGACTCACATCACCATATGACATGAAACTGTGGATTGGATTTTTTCCTCCATCTGCATCACATGTATCTAAATCAACATGGCAACCGAAACTCATATCCGCTTCATTTGCCCTTATACGTGCATAGGTTCCACTTTCAGGGGCCATGCCCATGTAATCGCCTGGACCATCGCAGCCACTGTCATGCGTGTGATCCAGCTCCAGCCAGTGACCAACCTCATGCGTTAATGTGTCACCCTCATTATATCCGACTATGTCACCACCGGGCATGCTACCATTCATAAGAACGACGCCATCTTCCACAAAGTCTTCAGTGGAGGGAAAATACGAATAGCCAAGAAATCCCGACGCAGTATTGACATAGACATTCAAAAGACTCGGGCCCACCTTGATTCAATGCTGTCTTCATCGCGATATCATTTACATTAAGGTACCATGCTGCATTGTTGGGAGCAGTTGTCCCCGCGAGACAAAATTGAATATTGGCATTTGTATCAGGTACCTCATAACGTGGGTAGGAACGGCTCGCAAAGGGGGTGAATGCGGTACTTACATCTCCACGGAAACCGATGTTCAAAACCTTGATTTGATTTTGGATGTATGCTGGGTTAGATGCATAGGTGTACTGTTTGCCCGTAGTTCCAGAATGGATGACATGAATGTAGGTGGGGATAGTGATCATGGTAGTGTCCCAATTGACACAATCTCCGCAACCGCCCAATCGCCTCGACCACTCGCCCTGTTCATCGCCATTATGCTTCTTTTCCTTCTTTGCCTTCCATGCTAGGAAATTCGCGTCTGCCTTCACCTTCTGATCGGGAGACAATGCGTACTTCACCCCTTTGTTGGAAATCTGTTTTGCATGCGTAGGTGACATTGCCGACGGTGAAGGTTGGTTCGCCGGCATTGCAAGAAGGAGATTTTGTGACAGCAACATTAGTGTCGAAAATTCCTAGCCGTCGTAGGAGATTATGGCCTTCCGGATTCTCATCATGATGCTCGTCGCCGTCTCGATCATTTCGATGATGATGTTTGTGGCTATGATCATGCGTGTCACACCCATGAACATCGGTAGTATTGCCGCCAAAGATGACACTAATAAGTAGTAATATCCTTGCAATGCGAATCATCATGTTGCTGTTTTGGGTGAGCAGTGTGACGATGTTATCATCCACTCCTACCATTCACGAGAGTGCTTTAACAATAATTCCGTCTGTTGTGAAGGCAACTACCATAGAAGATACTTCATCCATAATATCGTACTTGCTCCAATCTCTAACGGTTGGTAAAAGGAGTGAGAAGGAGTGCCACATCATGGGAAGAAAGAAGAGCGACGGGTGGCTGTGGGTGGTGTCGGGGGCTTCCTGCGAACCCAATGACTTGTCGCGTGTCGGTGGTGGGTGGTCGTTTTAGAGGTAATAGTGAGTATCAAGTATTAATTCCGACGTCTCAAGTTGTGGCAGGAGTCATTGGTTATTCTTTGGTGTTCTTTATGTCGTATGTCTCAGACGCGCGAAGTGGAATTTGGATCAACTGATGAAAGTGACGATAATACCACAGATGATTACCACCATGGGACCGAGAGAGGAGTATTACCACAGATTACGAATTGACTTAGCATTAGAGGATGGACGGAGTCAGAAAATTTATGAGGTAGCTGATGGGGAAGTGGTTGTTGCATCACAGCTTTGATGATGTCCTGTCGAACCGAATGTGGCGGCGGTAATCGACGGCAAGCAATGGTCATGTGGCGATAGATAGCACTCTCTCATATCTCATGGTGCAGGTGAGATGGGAGAGTTGATGGCATGGATGGCAGGTGGGAAGTGACAATCAGACTGCAGACATCGGTAATCCGGATGAGCAGCTCCTGAAAGGTTTAGTCCACAAGCACGGCATCATATTGGTCAGTTGTTGGCTGTTGTTCTCTATGTATTACAAAATTTGATCTACATCAAAGAGAGAACTGAACACACAAAACTGAGGTGGCACAACCCAATCACTCCTCTTCGACAGCTACATTTCCCTCGGTGTCCTGTTCCATAGCATCGGGGACCTCAACTGCATTTTCTTCTTCTCCATCATCTTCTTCTTCGCCATCCTCTGATTCTTCTCCTTCTTCGCTCTTTTCAGTGGTGGAATTCACGTCATCTTCATCTTGATCCTCCTCCTCGTCGTCATCACCCCCATCCGACTTTTCAACGGCTTTGCTTGTTGTAGCAGCCTTATCTCCCTTGTGTACCCACAAGTGCTTATCATCATTCGCGGCATTATCGCATTTCGGAACCCGTGCATCATCCTCGACATTGTCGATTAACCATTCCTTAAAGTCTAAAAACAAGGCATCGATACGTGCGCGTTTGAATGATTGCCAATTCACATCCTCAGCGGTACTTTTGACAACATCACTGGCTGGTGCACGTCGCTCTTTCATCTCCTTGGGTGTTTTGTTCCATTCGAGTCGAGAATTGGAATCTAAATGCGGGTAGTGGACGAGGAAGGCACCGCCCAATTGTGAAAAGAGGTAGCCTGCCCTGCGAAGTTGCATTGCCCACTGTTGAAGACGGAATTCATTGATGATGATAATGTGAACAAATAACAGCAATTGTTAGAATCGACGCAAACTTGAAGAATATCAATGAATACATGAAATGCACCGTCTACTCACCGTCATTTTATTCTTGCCATACCCCGTGAATCCCTCTTGAAACGGTGGCAGCTCACTACAATACCGCACAGTCAAATACGGTTCATACCGATTACTCTGAATACAAGGCAAATCGACAAATGTCCCCGTCTCTTGAGTCAACCACTTCTTATACATGGTACTTCCATGCCCGCCTTTATTCGTTGGATCAAACGAGCTCCCCTTCCGTATCATGATCAATTCAATCATTTCATCTTTGTTCTTTGGCATTTTTGGAATGTTATTGTCACGACAATCCCAGTATTGTCGGCATCGGCGATTCATTTGAAAGACTGGTATGACGGTAGCAAGTTTGGTATCGGATGCAAGACGTTCCTTCACAGTATCGTTGGAGAGTATCGAGTGTAGGTCGGTGGCCGGCCAAAAGTCTATATCAGCATAAACAATATGCGATGTCTTGACTTTCGAAAAAGCCAAATTGCGCATAAGATTCACGGGATATTCCGTCCCCTTGGGATCGTATTTGGTGCGTTTGACAGTTTGGACGGTGAGTAATTCCTCGGAACATCCCCCAGCAACTAGTTCGGATTTTACATGCTCCACAGTCCGATCGGTAAGTACGGCAATGGACATGGGATAATTCTTTCCCCATCGTTGACAGTGGTAGGGTACCATCCATAGACGATCGTTGGATAGTTGGGAGACGAGGGTGAAAGATACAGATTCGGGGCTGAGTGGTTCAAAACAGGATGGTGCATGCGGTGTGTAGCGCTGAAAATCGTAGGGTGATTTGTTCCCGAATAATGATAATTCGAAGATGGATGCTCGTGGCTCTTTTGGTATGTGAAACTTATCTTGTAATTCAGCAAGGTTAGTAGCATCCTCATCAGAAGTGAAGTTCGCGTGATGTTTGACCTTATCCATCACTGCTGCCATTCGAAGCCCCGTGGTGGAATTTGAAGTCAGTTCTTTCCATTGTTGCAAAGCTGCTTCGGTCACGGCAGAATTTGCATGAGTGTTTCTAGATGACGATGATTGTGAAGGTGGAGATCGTTTCACTACCAAAGCCAGCACTCCCAACCAACCCACCATCACTGCTATCAAAATTATTCGTAGAAGATTCCATCCATTAATGTTTCCACGTCTGTCTCTCGTCGCTGCATCAAATCCAAAATTATTAGTAACATTGATACGTTTTATGTTGGTAAAGTGCATTCCCGTGGCTGCCCTTCTTTGCGACGAAGAGGATGTACTACTAGTAGAGCTTTGGCCACGATGACGCATGTGTCCTGCGGCTGCCGACGGCGGGCGGTGTTGCCGCTGACTGGAGGAGGGTGACGATGACGGGCCGATCCCTCCATCCTCGTGGTGCGGCTGATCGAGATCATCGCTCTCCATTCTGATGTCGCCTGCCATTGTTTAGGAACGAAGGTACGAGGGCAACGACGATGATGTTGCTATTGTTCGGCAGTGCTCATGTCCGTTGTCCATGGTCATGGTATGGTAGGTCCCAACCAACTAATGCGGCGTGTTGTTGTTGTATGTCGGGGCGGGGAGGGTTGCGGCGGGGAGGTTGGGGGGCGGCGCGAACGACGTCATCGCCAAGCGAACGAGGTCCCACGTGCAAATAGCGTTTAATACCGGGGGCACACTCCCTCTCTTCAGAGAAAAAGATACTCCATACGTGAAAAAGAGGGCAAGTCGTGTAAAAGAGGGCAAATGAAGTGGATCTTCTCCTTCCCCCCTTTTCTCTGCTTCCGGATCTAACGGGCTCACAAGATTTAAGATTTTGCGCGTCACCACCTGCTCGAAGGAAAGTCGATTATCCGTCGACGATGGCGATGGCGATGGCAATATCGGTGGTGTAGGAGGGCAAGCCATCAATCAAACAAACATAATAAATAGCAACTGCACTTCGTCATCATGACATCTCAAACGCTCCTCCGAGCGGCATCCCGGCGCATGCTGCTGGCCTCCCGGCAAACTTCAAACAATAAGTCTGGTGCTGCCGCTGGCGTGAACCATCACCTACGCGGAGCGGTGGGTGGAGTTCTTGCTAGCAACAACAACAGCAACATAATCGCCTCCTCGTCGTCGTCATCGTCGTCGTTATCATCATTCTCGACACATGCCAAATCAAAGGATAATTTCATCTCGGGCGCATCCAGTCTGTATGCTGAATCGATGTTTGAAATGTATGAGAATGATCCCAATTCCGTACCCGAGGTGCGTATCATTTTGGGCAACACTGGTTTTGCAACATTGTAGATCTTTGATGTCTGCTCACTCTATCCCTGTCCGTAATTATATATCTGAAAAATTACAGAGTTGGAGATTATATTTTGAAGGAATGGATGGAGAGCAAGCCATGGATGAGAACATGTTCAATAAGCCCACGATTGTGTTGAGCAGTGGAAATCTCAAGAATGCTAGCAGCAGTGTTGGTTTGGTGAGTGTGTAGTAGTCATTCGAGATCTGTATTTCTCAAATTCAATTTCGCACATACACGTTTATTTGATGAGCTCATCTCTATCTTACTCACTGTCCTCGATTTGACAATCTCTAGTCCACCCTACCCCCCGATTCCTTGGGAGTGGCCCATCTCATCCGAGCCTATCAAGTGAATGGTCACCGTTCCGCCAATCTCGACCCCCTTGGACTGTACACCAATGAATCCTTCCCCTACCGTCCGGGGAACGTCCGTTCCAAAAATGATCTTGCCGAGGGCATTGCTGACACTCTCACCGTGGGCTTTCATGGCTTTGATCCCGAAAAGGATATGGATCGAGAACTGAATTTCAAGGGTGTGCATACTGGTGGGAACAAGGGTTTCCTTGAAGATTTGACCAATATGCCCGGTAAAGTCACACTGCGCAAGGTGGTGAATCGACTTCAGGAGACGTACTGCAATACCATTGGCGTCGAATACATGCACATTGGATCGACACATCAATGCAATTGGATCCGAGAACGAGTCGAGAATCCCAATTTTCTCAAGGTGGATCGAGAGAAGAAGGTGCACATCTTCGAACGATTGTGCTTCGCGGATACCTTTGAGAACTTCCTCGCCAATAAATTCAATACCACGAAACGATTTGGTTTGGATGGGGGGGAGGCTATTGTCCCGGCCTTGAAGGATGCTATTGATCGTGCGTCGGAATTGGGTGCGCATAGTTTCATTATTGGTATGCCCCATCGTGGACGGTTAAATGTGTTGGCAAATGTGATGAGAAAGCCCATGATTACTATATTTAGTGAGTTTCAGGGTACACATTACAATGTCGAGAGTCATACGAAGAGGGCGGGAGATTGGGGAAGTGCCGGTGATGTGAAGGTAGGCCTTGCTTCTTACGGACGAATGTGCTCAAACCCGTGCATCAATTTATGTGTTCATCTCACATCTGTTGCCTTCTGGTTTTGTTAACAGTACCATCTTGGATCAAGCATGGACCGTACCTACCCAGATGGAAGAACTATTCATCTAAGTCTGGTGGCCAACCCTTCTCATCTCGAGTGCGTCAACCCCGTCGTGGCCGGGAAGGCGAGGGCGAAACAGTTTTACTGTGGAGATACGGATGATGATAGGAGAAATGTTGTACCTATCCTCCTCCATGGTGATGCGGCATTTGCGGGACAAGGAGTGGTGTATGAAACGATGCAACTGGCTGGCGTGGAAGACTTCAATGTTGGGGGCACCATCCATGTGATTGTGAACAATCAAATTGGCTTCACTACCAATCCTATCAACAGTCGCTCTACACCATATGCATCCGATCTTGGCAAAGCGTTCAACTGCCCCATCTTCCATTGCAATGGTGATGATCCAGTTGCTGTAAGTCGGGCACTTGAAACTGCCATTGAGTGGAGGCATGAGTGGGGCACAGACGTGATAATTGATATGATCTGTTATCGTCGGCTTGGACACAATGAGTTGGATCAGCCCATGTTCACGCAACCTAAATTGTACAAAGCCATTACGAGACACCCGACTACATTGGAAATCTACGAAAAGAGATTGATCGACGAGGGGACAATGACGAAGGAGGAAGCGAAGGAGATACGCGATTTCACTCTGCAGAGCTATGAGCGTGACTTTGAGGCTAGTAAGTCGTACCAGCCCCGACCTGACGATTGGTTGAGTTCGAGGTGGTCAGGTTTCAAAAGTCCAAGGCAGCACAGTCGTATCCAACCCACTGGAGTAGATATCGATGTCCTTCGATTCATTGGCAAGAAAGCAGGGGAGGTACCAGAGGGTTTTAAGTTGCATAGACAAATGGTGAAGATCTTCCAGGCCCGTCAAGAGATGGCGGTGTCAGGCTCGGACATTGATTGGGGCCTTGCGGAGGCTATGGCATTCGGATCGCTGTTGCTTGAGGGTAATCATGTGCGTTTGACAGGACAGGACGTGCAGCGAGGTACCTTCTCGCATCGCCATGCAGTCGTCAAGGATCAAGATACTGAGGAAGAATATACCCCTCTTAATGCGCTGGCCAAAATCGTTAATATGTCTGCGCCGCTAGAGGAAAGAACGCTTCGTGACACCCAGGCAAAGTTGACAGTGCGCAATTCCATCCTGTCCGAGTTTGCGGTTCTTGGCTTTGAGCATGGATACTCGTTGGAAAATCCCAATGCACTGATTCTGTGGGAAGCGCAGTTCGGAGATTTCGTCAATGGTGCGCAGGTGATGTTGGACCAGTTTATTGCCGCGGGAGAGGATAAATGGCTTCGCCAGAGTGGGCTCGTGTTGCTTCTCCCCCATGGATACGATGGCCAGGGCGCTGAGCATTCATCTTGCCGTGTGGAGCGCTATCTCCAAATGGTGGAGGAGGATCCTCACCACATCCCACCCATGGGAAAAGATGAACGCACCCAAATTCAAAGGGCGAACTGGCAGATTGTGAACTGTTCGACTCCTGCGAATTACTTTCACTGTCTGAGGAGGCAAATCCATCGTGACTTCCGCAAGCCCATGATTGTGGTGTCGCCAAAGAACTTGCTGAGGCATAAGCGATGCGTATCCACGTTGGAGGATATGGGACCAGGAACTATTTTCCATCGTGCATTTGATGAAGCGAATCCGGAAATAAGCAATAATCCGGGAAATGTGAAGGTGTGTCTTATAATCGTGATGACAATGACTCTGGTTGTTATTACTTTCCACTCATCAATTGTTTACGCCGCTTGCATTTGTCATTTCCTTAAGACATTGGTATTCTGTACTGGACAGATTTACTATGAGCTCCTTGCAGAACGCGAGAAGCTGGAACGTACCGACGTCGCTGTCGTCCGTTTGGAGCAGATCGCTCCTTTTGCTTTTGACAAGGTAGCAAAGTACTGCGCGAAGTATGATAATGCCGAAGTCGTTTGGGCTCAACAGGAGCCAAAGAACATGGGGGCCTACTCCTACGTGACGTCGCGTCTGATGACCGCCACAAGGGAACTCAACAAAAACGAAAAGCGCCCTCGGTATGTTGGGCGCATGGTCAGTTCGGCCCCTGCAACTGGAATGACCAAGATTCATGCAAAGGAGTATGCGGAGATTATGCACGGGGTCTTCGGCGAACCTGATGGTTCAAGTTGATATGTGTGTGATGTTCGAAGATGAACGTATTAATTTGACGATATTGCATTCCCATCAATGGATCGAAAGGTTGTGTCAGGAGTTTACATTCGAGATAGTCTCCTGACGACACGGAGATGAAGGTAATATTATGTTTAATGGTATCTGCTCTAATAGCAAATGTAAAAGCCAGATTTATTTGTGCGCATGCTTCAATGATGAACCACTTAAATGCTCTTTCTCTTTTTCCTCTCTTTCTTTGTTCACTAATTCGTCCGAAGAGCAGCAGACGTCAGGGTCAAAAGTCCATGTCAAAGCCCTCTCCAATTGCCCAATCTTCCGCTTCCATGTTCATAGGCAAACCTTCTAAAATTGCAAAATCTTCAATGATATCATTCCGAGTAGGCATAACTTCATTTGCCTGGGGTAACATTGCATCATTGTTTACCAACGATCCAGAAAGGAATGTCGGCTGTTCGTTGTAGAGTTGTGGCGCGGACTGATGACTGTACCCTAGCATACCGGTGTTTGTTACATGATGCGAGAGTGAGTTTATTTGTTCCGTTGTGGAGAAATCGGGTCCAGCATCAACAGAGACTGGCTCCAATTCGGGTATCACAGCCATGTGCGCAGATGGGAGCGAAGGGTGGGATGGACTACTTCCCCATCTGGAGAAATTCGGCGCCGATTGGTGACGATTACTCAGCAGGCTGCTGGTGTAGGGAGTTGCTTGATCCGATGTGGCATAGTTCGTTGTCGAGGATGGCTCGTGTGGCTCGAATGGAGAGAAATAATCGTCGGACGTGCGAAGCAACACTGACACAGGGGTAGGCATGGGAATCTCGTCAACATCAGGAATATCCGCCGGTAAAGGATGTTGCTGGTGTTGTTGGTGTACTGAAACGCCTCCGCCGCTAGATGCAGCCACACTCTGCGGTACCGTCGTATGCCTCCTCTTTGGAGGGTGTGGCACTGATGGCACTGGTTGGACAGATTGTGGTCGAGGCTGGGATGTCACCGTCGGTAACGCATTATGAGAATGGGGCAGAGATGCACCTGCTGCCATCGGTGCTCCTGCTGCAACACCCGACGACACAATTGCCGAATGCACCATAGAGGGGTTATACCAAGCTGATTTCGGCACAATCGGCATCACATCGCTCAACACTGCCAATACTGCCGCCTGCCCTGCCGTCTGTGCCGTCATGGGAGTGATGCCATTGGTAGGAGCATCTTGACATGAAGAATTCATCGAATGCAAATCAGAGTGACTGCCCTCGAGCGTCATATCATTCAAACTGCGCTTGAGTGATCCGGTGGACGGAAAGGATGTCTCGCGGCTCAACTTCTTGGTGGTTTGACTGTCTTCGTAGGCTTGAAGACCCGCGAGAGATTCAAATGATGGACGGCGCGAGAGCTTCTTCAACTGAGTTGGATGGACGAACATTGGTGGCGTGGCAGATGTGCGCTTCTGTTGCTGTCGCTGCTTAATCTTCGATAGCAAGTGGTTGATAATGTACAAGTTGGCAGCGACATGCCGATCGGGTGAAGTCATGTACTCGTCGTCGCCACATGCCAGTGCCATTTCCCGACCAGCACCTAGTCCAATATCCATCCATGACGTTCTGGATACCACGCCGCCACTACTTCGAATCTTTGCCTCGCCCAACCTTCGAATGACATCCCTATTCCTCCTGGCCCACGCCAAAAATTTCACTCTCTGCTCCGGCGTTAATGTCTTCATCACATTCCATTCCCTATACTTGGCCGCTATATGTCCTCCACTAATCACATCATGGACACTATCCATAACATTCTGCATCGCAAAGGCCGTATGACGCTGTACCCAACTATCGACATTCGACAATATCATTCGTTGGACATTGCGCACTTTCTCCTCCTGTTCGTACGACAATCCAATTTCATGACAGATCAAGGGCCACATCATGCCAGAGTTGGGAGTGGCACGAGTGGTCCCTCGGTGCAAAAGCTAACGAACAAAGTAAAATGAGACAGTAGGAGAGGATGTGAGTATTCATTACAGTACCAGATGAAAACCCTCGTGTTTCAGACAACAACACCCTTCTGTGAATTCGTTTCACAACTTACCCGTTCACCAATCCTCGCTGCACTCAACCGTTCCGAGGCACTCCGTGTGCCCCTATAATACTCTTCATTCTGCAAACTTAACCACAATACAAATTTCGTCAAAGTAGGTTGAACCAAGCTTGTCAATTGTTGCTTCATGAATATTTGAACAATTTGTAATTCATCATTGGTTCGTGAGAGTTGTGGTGTGAATAGTGGAGTGGTGTCGACATTGTGGAGGGTTGTAGGTTGGTGTGACACATGCGAATTGGGTGTAGCAGATGCAGGGACGGTAATATTGTGATGTATTCCCGACGATGATA
>JALLBK010000390.1:0-17259 GCA_036940085.1 Discostella pseudostelligera | reverse complement strand
GGGTATCAGCAATGAGCTGAGGATTATGGAGCAGGAGTGGTGACACAGGAAGAAGAACAAGAGAAGGACTTAGGATGATCTCCATGAGGAGGGGACAGAGAATCTCATGAGCATGATGCAGATTGATGATTGATTTTGATGAGGGTGGTGGTACAAACCGAGACTGAGGAGGAGAAAGTGTTTTGGTGGTGATGCAAAGAACTGAGGAGGAATTCAGCCAAGATAATGTAGTACTACTACAAGGTCAAGATGAATGCAATAAGCAAGTAATCATGAGGAGGATCTTCTTACCAGAATCAAGATTCAAGATGAGCACTGATGATGCAAGATGTCATGAGGGGAGGAGGAGGTGGTGGAGAAGGAGTGATTTGGTCTGATGTCTTAGTATGGGGTGTGGAGTTAGTGTGAGATGTGAGATTGAGATGAGAGATGAGCAAAGACCACCACTGAGGACAACAACAAGATGGATTAGGATGAGGAGCGAAGAAGATGCAAGCATGACAGGAGTGATGATGCAAATGCAAGCAGCAGCTGCAACTACTACTGCTACTGCGGGTACAAGAACATGCCCATGAAGTGAGAGTCAAGCAGAAAGTTTTAGAAAGCAGGAGAAAGCATGCAATGACTGATGGATGTGGACAGTGCTAGTGCAGCAAGTGTGAGAAGGAGTATGAAGAAGTACGTCACCATGAGGAGTTCTGAGTTAGAGGGATGCAAGCTGACAAGGAGGATAAAGGCTCAAGAAGAAGAAGGAACTACCTCCTACATGACCACCAGCAGTACGAGTAGCAGAAGCAGAGGGTGGCAAGGAGGTGCTGGGTTGCAGAGGTGGGGTTATGACAATGAGAATGACAACGGTGCAAACAGGTGCAAACTGAGAGTGCTGCTGCTGGGCACCTACAATCCCAAGGAATGGTGACAATCAAGCAGACTGATACTTCAATTGCAAGCTGCAAGAATCTTGTGCTGAGCAGGAGGGGTGAGAATGGAGGAAGCAGGGAAGGGGGAACTACTACTAGTAGGAGGACCAACAGTAGAATAGTATGTGGTAGCTGAGACCTGAGACTGAGAAGGTGCAGAGATGATGAGGGTGATAACAACAAGGCAGAGGAAGGGTGCTGGTGATGCTAAACAAGGAGGAGGAACAGATTAATAAGAATAATAAGAAGAATGTTGGTGTTAGTCATGCCACCAGCCACCAGCCACCAGCCACCAGCCTGATGGTGATGGTGGTACATGAACAATTCAAAATGAAAGATAAGGAGTGGTGCAATCTGTGGTGAAAAATGTATTAGATTCAAGAAGGAGGGGAAGAAGAGTTAAGACTGAAGCAAGCTATGGGGCTATGGGAGTGGGGAATGATGAGTGCTGATGGTGGTGAGATGAGGAGTGGTGATCTGGGCTGATGAGTGTGGGGTTCTTGTAGTACAAATACAAGCTGCTGAGCATTGACAACAAAAAGGGAGGGAGTACTAGTAGTATTCAAATTCAAGCAGAGTGGTGGCAAGGATGCAACAAGCATCAAGTGTAACAATACTAAAAGCAAGTGGCTTGAACCACAATGTCAAGAGAAGTGAGAGTGAGAGTCAAGCAGTAAGCAGCAGAAAGCAGAGGGGGGTGCTGTTACAAGAAGTGCAAGCAGAAAAGTGGGTGTGCAGTGAGACTGCTGTAGGTAACAAGATGCAGGGAGGAATACTAGCACAAGCAGTACTAGCAGTAGGTCAGGAACAAGAAGGAACTGGGACGTGTTGAGGAGATTGACCTACAAACTACAAACCCAAGGAGTGTAGCAAGAAGTTGCAAGTTGCAAGGAGCACCACTGGTGGTTAATGAGCAGCAGACACCAACAGGGTATAGGGGTTCAAGAGATGAAGAGGACCGTGATATATTCATGTGGAAGAGTGAGATCATGAGGAGTGAGGAGGAGGGAGGAGTGATTTAGCTGATGAGTGCTTACACTGCTACTTCAACAAGCTGAGTACCACCAACACTACCAAGAACACTACTGGTCGTAAGAAGATTGAGGAAGAAGGTGGAGTGGTGAGTGGTGTTGAGGAGATTGCCGACCCCTACAAACTCAAGAAGGATGATAAGTAAGTGTAAACACTTCACATCCTCAGAGGAGAATCAAGAGAGATAACAGAAATTTTATTACATCTTATGGGGGTCCTGCCACAATTTAGCAGAATCAAGTGAAGGAATGAAGTGGGGTGCTGTTGCAGTTGCAAGTCATGATTGCAAATTGCAAGAAGTGCTGGTGGTTGGTGAGCAGCAGGCATCAGGGTTCTTGTTCTTGTTCATGCTGGTGTGATGAGAGATTAGCAATGATCTGAGGCTGAGCAGGAGTGTGGCCCCTTGTCATCTGCCATTTCAGTTTTCAGTCGTGGAATGGGAGTGCAGGTGCAGAGTGGCTTGCATCACAAATGGAAAGTAGATGTCAACAAGATAGACCAATCTCTGCAGTTTCATTGGTCAGGGATTGCTGGAAGGGCTCCATAGGGAGAGCAGCAGTGGCTGCCATGGTTGGTTCAATAGTATGTATTATGCGAAGATATTGTTGGTTTTATGTTGTGTAGGAGTATGAATCTTGTTTGCTGGCAGAAAATTGAGATGAGTCGAGTCAAGCTCACTGACCTTCCTCCACGTGACCACCTCCACGTCATTGATGAATTGATGATGCTCCTCCTCTCTATCTATTCCTTCATTGCCAAAATCTCTCAACGCACGTGATGAAGCGCCTGAATCATCCACCATCCAGGGTGCAGGGCTGGGACTTGATTGAAGATTGAAGGCGGAAGGAGCTTAAAATTGGTGGACAGTGGATGGACAGATGATGGCAATTGAACGCACTTACTAGCGTGAAAGTGAAAGATAGTTTGCAAGGTGTTCCAAATCAACTAGATATGGTATGGTAATGGTAACAACAACCTATGCATAGTAACCCTATCATCCTCCGGCATCATCTTTCAAGCAATATCCTGATAAGTCTACAATCATTGATAAGCCTACGATCATATTATATATTATCATAACAATACCATCATAGTAGACCCTGAAGTATAGTACCATCATCACTATCTCAACGCATATTGCACTCACTCTTCTTGGTGCATCCCTTGGATTAATTCTTTCTGTGGTATGCGCTGACAATCATGAGGCTAGTGACATCCCAGGGGAATAGTGGAGTTGGTGCCAATAGGGGTGGGTGGACAACAAGAGTACAAACAGAAATATATCCTGGCATCAAGACTTTCATGGTTGAAGCCTCTCCCTTTCACACTGGAGTTCTCAAAGAAACGAAGAAGAAGTTTGAGAATTTTGTTGACTTTGAAATTGCAGTATATCCGACAGCGAAGAAATCAACTTTTTTGACAATACCGCATTTAATAGTTTTGGTGGTACCGGAACAGTATATTCCAAGAGAAATCTGTTCATTACAAAGGTCTCAAACCTGAAGTGCATACCACAATCCACAATGAAGCTTGATACTCTACTCAAGACAAAGCAACATGGATTTTGTTTTTGTAGACTACCTCATGTTAGATGTTCAGGTAAGACCGCCAAATTACTGCACGATGTGCAGTTGTGCATTCAAAACTTCAATTTTATTCCATTGCCATGCACGATTTATATTCTAAATGTTTTTATCATCATATTATTCAGGGGGCCCAACTCATGGGGTTGGCAGGGGCAACAGAGACACTGAAGAAAGCAACATTTGTGGAGCTAGTAGAAGTTAGTGTCATTCAGTGCTGGAGCTGCATGCTGGTATGAAATTGATGCATTTCTTCGTAGACATGGATTTATTTTTATGACTCGGGCAATTCCAGTCAGAACGAGGATGCATTCCACACCAAAGCAATTGGACAATTTGATGTGCTGTACATTAAGCCAACCTCTCAGCATTGATGCCAACTCGGCTTGTGGACAATAATGTTGAGTTCTGTGGAAGTGGAAAAGGGAAAAACGAAGATGACAAGGACATTGCATCAGTGCTGGTATTGAACACAGCAAGCACCAGTGACACGAGCAAGACTATGACCATGTATTTTTTGTTCACTGCTTTTTTATGTGGATTTGTTGCAGGGAAAATGACCAAGAACATCAAAGTGAAGGGATCAATTTGATATAAAATAAAGGATTGTGCTTGTTCTTCCATTGTGCTCTCATTGTCATTGATTATGACACAGTACAGAGAGAACATGAACACACCACCCACTAGTACTAGTGTCACCATTGAGCATAGAGTAGTAGTTGACTTGTACACACAAATATATTTTGGGAGGACTGAGTGACGAGTTAATCATCAGCACGACGCCACATCCTTTTATTCTTTGCATTCTTGCTGTCACCCTTGGTATTGGTAGCACTTGCCCGTACATGGTACCTCCTCATCACTCGAAACTGAAAAAGCCAAACATAGCCCCCTTAGATCAATCAGCAATGAAGAGGTGGAATGCAATCCGTTCCCATCACCACATCGGTGATCAGTGGTTGGTGGAAGTGCGGAAGAGTTCAGGTTCCGATGACTCTTCCACGTGTAATGACACATCTCTTCCACGTGTCGCAAGAAATCTAAACTTCCACGTGTCATGTCAATTTTTCTTCCACGTGTCGAATTCATTAATCGATGGACATGGACCAACACCTACCAACACTACCACATACGATATCGACCATCCATCTCCCACTCACTATGACCAGTACCAGTACCACCATGATGCTAGTAGTGCGGATAGCGGCCGTCATCGTCGCCCTGGCGTGCCGGGCATCGTCATTCTCTCCCGCTACTACTTCTAATAATCACCCAATTCATCTTTCTTTGCCATCAACATCTTCATCTCGCCTATTCAGTCTCATCAAAGGCGAGGCGTATGGTTCGGAACCATTCGACGAAAACGAGGGGGGCGTCGGACTCGCGAAGCGATGTGCCGTCAAGATCGTAGGTGGCAGCGGTGGTGGAGGGAAAAAGGGTTCTACTACTAGTGGCGTTGGTGGAAATATTGAAGCGCAAGAATTGTATCGATACGAAACGCTCACGCCGTTGGATCAAATCGCCATTTCCAAATCCATCGCAGAGGGCAAATATGGCGACATTCAATTGCTATGTTCCGGCATGGGGAAGGAGTTGTACGTTGATCCTGGATCATCCTATCGCGTTGAAGATAAGGTGATTAAACTCGCGCCAATTGAGGCTGTGAAGAATGCATTGTCATCAAAGACGTCGACCGATACCGATTCGAAATCATCGATCATGGTCTTCAATTTCTTGGGCGGGGATGAGCTCATCATTGGCGAGGTATTGATGGCGTGCGATATGCTAGTCGACGGATTGAATCTTCCCGCTACTATGAAAGTGAAATTCAACTCGATTAGCTATGCTGATGTTCCATCGGACGAATGTCATGTGACGGTGGTGTCTGTCGGCGGAAGTGATCTTGGTGTAGGAGGTACACCGTCATCGGAGGAGGCGGATGTTGATCAAAGTGTCGCAAAAGGTGAACTATACGATCGGGATGGGAAGTGGTTTACCGTCGCTAGAAGAGACATGATGACAAATTGATATTCTTGACGGAGCGCATCATGTGAATCTAGGAGAGATGTGAGTTTGNTGAATCTAGGAGAGATGTGAGTTTGGCGGTGACCTCGCGACCGACTTGTACCAGACGTGCCGTTCGCCCTTTCCTACACCTCACGTAAAATGAAATAGTCTCATGCAGCATATTCTACAATAGTTTGTGAGTTTATTATATTTAAAGCCCGTTCATCGTTCAACTCGGCTTGACAACTTCAATCACATTGTACATTGTGATCGAGGAACTCTTTCCTCTTGCCTACCCATAGCTTCCCATGAAACGTAGATAGGGAATCAAGACAAACTCCTCCTTCCATCCCGTGCACCTTTCGTCGAAAGTATGATGAAATCACTCTATGATTATCTACCATATCTACTGGCTTCGAGGTTCGAGACGAGCGAGAGGGAGGCAGCAGGCAGCAGGCCAGGGTTGATTGGTCATGATGAAGGAATTTTTGGCGGGAGACCGGGCCTTTTTTGGCGCGAACCACTTCCCCCCCAAAGTGCCCCGCGGTTTCAGCATTGGCTCAACTGCAACGCTGCAACTGCAACATCACACCCAACACACAAAACGACACGAGATATCTTTCACTTTCACCATGGCGCATGGCGATCGATGGCGCTTCGGCTGGTAGTAGGTGGCTGGTTCATCGCATGAAACGGATGGGGGGACAAACGCAACACTGCCAACAAGATGAATGTTAATGAAGACGGTATAAATAAATAATCATGGGCCAAGAGGCCTCTGTTCCTAGAAACGTATCCGATGAGGCCGCGGCTTATCACCAACAACCGCCGTCGCTGTCGCCGCCGCAGGGTGCGTCTGCGTCTTCTGCTGGTGCCCGGCCGACGACGGCGTCGGTTGGCAATAATGTCGCCAATGCCAATGCAATTTTATCTGACATAAACTTGCCCGTCAACGATGCCACGCTCCCTAGCAGAGTAATCCATGCGGAGCGACCGCAATCCCAACAACAGTTGCGACAACAAACACCACCACAGCCGCAGTATCAGCATCAACTTGCCGCCCAAGCGATAGTAGGAAAATCAACCATTCTTCCGTCGCGATCTACTCAACATGCTGCCCCTTCTCCGCGTCTATCTCCATCGCAGCAGCAGGGAGGCTCTGCATCAGCAACCACCTCAATAATGAGCCGTGCCGGTCTATCCTCCATGATTCAGCGAATGGGAGGGGTTGGCAGCGCAGGTAGCCGTTCCGCGCCAAATTCTCCCTCACGCCGTGTCTCGCGAAATGTTGGGAGTAGTCACGGTACGGTCAAACAAAATTCTAGTCAAAGTCAACAGCGGGAGCAGGTGCAGCAACATCAGGAGCAAATAGTGTCAAGAGCAGACAATGTCCACAATAATTCAGTTCATCATCAAGAATTATCTCCAGATTCCAAGGCACGGCAGCAGGCTGAAATGATGAGAAAGCAGCAGCAGGAGAGTCAACGATTAAAACAACAACAAAATCCTTCGTCTGAGGCGGCTACACAGCAATCTTCACTATCCTACAATGGCACGACAGCTGTCAGTGAATCATCGAAAACGATGTTGAACATGATGTACACTGAGGGGCACACATCGACATCCTCCAATGCAATTACCGTTCCCACGCCCGATATATTTGGAAGTAACATGTATAGCGGGGAGAGTGCTCTGAGCACAACTCCTTCTTTGGTTCAGGGCATGACCAACCTAAATCTTTCGCCACAACAACCATCGTCACGTTCACAAGCCCGGCCACCGACACAACAAAATAAAAGCCCCCCCAGTCCACGTGCAATATCTTTACGACAAATGCAACACAACGATGAGGAAGATTGGGAGAAGGCATGGGCGGAGGACAGTGAGGATTCTGATGAAGAAGATGATGGTGTGGTGAATGCAAACAACAGTAACAAGATAACTGCTACTGCTGCAATTACGGGGGGTAGTATAGATGATAGCGTGTTGCCGGTCGTTCCAGATTTATCAACAGGCGATGCCAAGGGTCGAGTTGAAGGTGACGAATCAATAATACCACCACCAGATGTGGACAGTGGAGACTCCAGCATGTCGTTAGCACAGAATATTGTCGCCCCCCCTACGCTTGCAATGCAGTCAGCATTCCCACCCACGAAGCCGCAGTACCCAATGGAAAATAATATACAGCAAAGAGATCAGGGTAATGAGCTGTTGCCAGTTATGACTAAACCCCCGTCAATTCAACAGTCAGCTTTGCCTAACGAAATAATAGATGAAGAGTCACGTCTCACACTTGAGGCGAATGAAGCTTTGCAGCGGGGGGATGAAAATGGTCAGCAATATAATTGGGATATGTGCAATAGGGAAGGTGTCATAATCGAGAAAGAAGATGAGCGGCCATGTGTTAAAATGTTTGATCCGGCATTGAGAGTTTTGGGGCGCGGTTCCTTTGGGAGGGTAAGTCAACCTATCGTATCTTTCTTGTCGGACATCACAAATCACAACGTTTATTCGTTGACTGGACCGTTCACTACTAAACCACTGTCCTTTACCCCCGTACCAAACAATAGGTTGTACTCGTACAAAAACAGCACGGCCAAGGATCTGGTGTACTATATGCAATGAAAATCCTACGCAAATCTCATTTGGTCCGCCGAAGACAGATAGAACGAACGAAAACCGAGCGCAAGGTCCTGTCAATGCTCGATCACCCTTTCATAATGAAAATGCATTACGCATTCCAAACCGCCGAGAAATTGTACCTGGTATTGGACTACTGTCCTGGCGGAGAACTCTTCTTCCACCTGAGTCGGTACCGTAGGTTTCAGGAACCGGTTGCACGATTTTATGCCGCTGAATTATTGTTGGCTATTGGACACTTGCACAAAAATGGGATTATATATCGTGATTTAAAGCCAGAGAATGTGTTGCTGGATGCGTATGGGCATGTTAAATTGGGGGACTTTGGACTGGCGAAGGATGGGATACGTCATCCGACCCAGGGTGCCAAGTCGACGTGTGGGACTCCGGAGTACATGGCGCCTGAGGTATTAAATCAAGGTGGGCATGGATTCTGCGTCGATTATTGGGGATTGGGTATGATATTGTATGAGATGATGACAGGTTTACCACCGTGGTATACTACCGATAGATCAAAATTGTTTCGTAGGTTGAGGAGTGCGCCGTTGATCTTCCCAAAGGAGGTTGTCTTCAGTTCGCAGTGCAAGTCATGCATTGCTGGTTTGCTAGAGAGGGAGCCGAGAATGAGGCTTGGCGTCATGGGTTTACGCAGTGCGATGAGACATGAGTTCTTCTATCGATGGATTAACTTTGAAGCGTTGACTGCTCGACAGATTGACGCTCCGATACGTCCGTGCGAGGGCTGGAGACAGTTCCAGAGTAGGAGCCATAGTGCCGTTGGGGATCATGGCATTGCTCAACTTCAGCGAAGTGTATCGGGTGGTGGCGAAAGTGGATGGCGTGACGCTGGTCACTTGATGGAGAGTGCTAACATGGGGGGTATCACAACTGACGCATTGGACGTTGCAACTGCGAATTTTGATGACTCATTCAAGCGCATGCCCATCGAAACAGAGGATTATGAGAAGCAACAGCAGGCTGCGGGACAACCTCCAATTAACGACGAGGAGCTTAATTCACAAACTTTTCGTGGGTTTACATTCGATGGAGACTTGCCGCTGGAATACAATGATGAAATGCATTTTCATCATCCATCCGGAGGTGCTCCTCCTTCTTCTAGCCGGCACGGTAGCAGCAGAGGAAGAGGCAATACATAGACTTTAATTCTAAAGCCCTAACATGTATAGGTAGACCACACTGATGGACGATATCTATTTAATCTACTCAAATCTAGAACTTTCCTCTCAGCAATCATCTTCGATCTCTAGATTTCATCGAGATATCGAACCGTTACGACACGCACTCTCTTGTCTACTCTTGCCCTTGTGAGTTGTCCTCCCTTCCACGTGTAAGTACTGTGAGTCGAGTCGACATATCTTCCCCACAGACAGACGAAATATGTATCCACGTGGAATTTATTATTTGTACTCCACGTAATCACCACAACGCCAGACAGACTATCTCTACGCCAGACAGACGAAGCTGCTTGCACGCGTACGTGGTGGATGGCGGGAGCGAGTTCAACACCTTTCAACACGTCAACGTCACCGTCGTCGGTCTCCTATCTCCACATCTATCTCCGTCTCAACTCTCAACGCCTACTACTTACCGACAATCGCACCATTACCTACCATAACTATTGCCATCACCCAACCACTTCCATAGGATCTTCCCTCAACCACGGCGGCAAGCGGCAACAGCAGCAGAAACACCAAAAACGTTATCGGGTCCGGAGCCGGAGCAGCGGCGGACATCATGGCGCCCAAATCATCACAGCCTAGCGAGGAGACCGAGCCACAGGAAAAAATCTCTACGATGAGAAGAAGCGACTCTGAATCATCGTTTGTCAGTGTCCCAGAAGATGGGCCCGTGAAAGATTACAGGGATTACAGAGTTCGGAAATCTGGTCTAATTGCGTGAGTTCCTGTTCGTCGTCGGAATGCGCATCGATATAAATTTGTTCTCGCTTCGTAGGCAAAAAGTACTTATGTCTTCTGATCACTGATTGTCGCAACAGGACTGTGAATTGGTCTCATGTCATCGGCACATATCTCCCGACTCTATTCCTCGTTGGAATCGGTGTACTCTTCGCGCAGATTGTGCACCAGGTCGTCATGGACCTATCCAGCAAAGTTGAACACAAAGCTAGTCCAGGCGAGATCGACTTCAGCATCGAGACAGTTACTGCAGTCGTTTTGGGTGTACGCGAAATTTTCATTACCCTGTTCAGAAATTATATCATCATGCCAATGCAAAGTGGGGAGGGGGGCATTCTCTCACCTTACGTAAAAACGACAGCGCTTGTGTTAGTAGTTATTGGTGTGATTGTCACGAACGACAAGCCGATTTATATGCTTGCGTTTAGCACCTTCAAGGCACCAGATTCGTGGAAGGTATCACACGCAGAAATCATTCAGATGATGAAGAATCAGGGTTGCTTCAATGATGAATCCATAACTTTCATGGAACGAATGCTTGAACGATCGGGCACGGGGCAATCTACAGCCTGGCCACCTGGGATTGTCCAATGCCTACATGGAAAGAAGACTGATAGGTCTATTGAAGCTAGCAGAAAAGAGGCAGAAGCAGTTATTTTCGATATTGTTGAATCTGCTCTACGAAAGGCAAAACTTCACCCTCGCGATATTGATGTTCTTGTTATCAATTGCTCGCTTTTTTCACCTACACCCAGTCTTTGTGCCATGGTGATCTCGAAATTTGGAATGCGACAAGACATTCAGAGTTTCAATCTATCTGGGATGGGGTGTGGGGCATCTCTCATTAGTGTCGGGCTTGCAAAAGATTTGCTTCAGCGGCGTAGGTTCCATGGTGGGAAGGCTCTTGTAGTTTCAACGGAGATTATTACGCCAAATCTGTATCATGGAAATGAGCGCGGATTTCTCTTGCAAAATACCCTCTTTCGATGCGGAGGCGCTGCTATCGTACTCTCGAACAGCTGGTCGGATGGAAGGAGGGCTTGGTATAAACTTTTGCATACCGTGAGAGTTCAGAGCAACTCAACAGAGGCATACAACGCAGTCTATGAGGCGCAAGATTCAGAGAATAATCGCGGAGTGCGACTGTCGAAAGAAATTGTCAAAGTTGCCGGGAAGTGCATGGAAAAGAACATGACCACCATTGGTCCATATGTGTTGCCTCTCAGTGAGCAGATCCCTGTGGTTACCACCTTGGCGATTCGATTTGCATTCAAGTTGCTTGGAAAGGTGCTTGTTATGTGCGGCCAAGAGAAGATGGCTGCGAAACTTCCAAACAGAAAGCATTACGTGCCTGATTTTAAGCGAGGAATTGATCACTTTTGCATTCATGCTGGTGGAAGAGCTGTAATTGATGGTATGTTTGTACTAGTTAAAGTGTCTTGTAAAGTTGCGAATTTTCCTCATCTTCATTTTTGTCTTCCTCAGGAATTGAAAAAAATATGAAACTCGAGTTATTTCACACCGAACCATCGCGGATGACACTTATGAATTATGGAAATACAAGCTCATCCTCCATATGGTATGAGATGGAATACATCCAGGAACGACAGAAGACAAATCCCTTGAAGAAGGGTCATCGTATTATGCAGGTTGCATTTGGATCTGGGTTTAAATGCACGTCTGGTGTGTGGTTGAAATTGTAGATTGGGGTCTGCATTTGAGAATAATTGCACACGGGATAGTTCCAAACGTGAATGTTAATGCCTGTTAAGGGTGTGGTATGTTGCCCGGCGCTATGAATATGTGTAAGATAAGTGTCGACATCTTGATTGCACCCCTACAATGGCGACATTGATCAGGAAATGAGGGCAATGGATAGTCGTCACTATGTTGCGTAAAATAAATTTGATAGCGGGTGTTTATTCAGAGAGAAGTATGCATTGATTATGCCCTTCTTCACGCGCTACACGTAATATGGACCGACTTTCCACATGTCCTCTATCCATGGCTCCATGCACGATATTGTCAGCAGGAACATTATCACGGCGAGAAATATCGAGATAGGCAAAGCCGGTAATGCCTTGTGATACACAGCAAGCAACACAAGCGTACCTCCCAAACCCGTTAGAATAGACAATAGACATGACACGAATGATGCAAATCCATTCTCTGCTGCCTTGGAGACAAGGACGGAATAGAAGATGAAATCTCCCAGTCCCAACTTTATGGTGTTGTCTTCAACATCCTCGACATCATCGGCTCTTGGCACTACCTCCATAACCTTTCCATTCTCGTCAACTAGGAGTGTCCGCTTCACTTCTCCATCTTTGTTGTACACCACGTATCGTAATTCACCTCGATTGTTTCGAATGTTCTCAATTCTACCGCCACTTCTAGGTAGCGCGACCTCTACCTCGGTCTGCAACTCAGTGGCATTGAAAATGCGTTGCTGCTGCAAGTATGCGGTCGGAGACGACGTATCGAGTGAAGAGATTGTTCCTGCTGAAGCAGAAGGATTAATAATTGGAAGCTTGTAAACCTTAGCAATTGCAAGTGGCACTGTTGTCGATCGGATAGATTCCTCTAAGGGCCGTGGAGTTTGCATCGTACTAGTTTCCGATGATTGTACACGTTCTCCTTGCGGGTTTGATGATATCCTCGCTGAATCAATGTTATTCTGAGAAGAGAGTGGCGGCTGTAATCGCCTTGTAGCCAATGGATTGATGGTGCTATTATCGTCATCGACAACCGCGGTCATTTCAAGCTCGTTCTCCCCATGAACATCATCACCCCCATTTGCAGTTGCATCGTTGGTACTTGAAATTGGATCATCAACTGTTCCGATCCGCAAATTACTATCCTCAGCGTCTCCTCCTTCTTCAGCACCGCTCCCGACGTTATTTTGTCGCTCCCTCTCGCTCTGCCGTCGGCTCTCTCCTCCGCCACCGCCACCGCCTCCTCCAGGACGTGTGGCATTCTCCGGAAGTCTAGCCTCGTACAGCAGCCCAGGAATAGTTGGTGCATCATCCTTTGACATCAAATTCACAAGCGCCTTCAGCGGTCCACAGGGTGTCAGTACCGCGAATAGATCGTACAACGCCAACATGATGAGCAATGCCCACGCCATCCAATCATTGAAGTAACTCAGTTGCCACGCCACAATCACGGACGTGGCCACGAGGTAATTCTGGTTGATGCACGTTGGGATACCCCTCTGGTAGAATATTGCCACGATGCCCACAATGGAAAAGTTGTACATTGTCACGTAGAATGAAATCTTATCGATGGCGAGGCTGTATTTGTTGATGGCAACGACGAACATTTGTCCCCCGAGGAATGCAAGTAGCATCGTCGATGCGATGACCATGTATCCTATCAGTAATTTCATCTTTTGAGCATCAATAAAATTACATGGAGTCAAATAAAATAACGAACCAAGTAGAGAAGAAAGGGGTGAGTATAGTCTAAATAGGCTGATAACCAATGCACTGAAACAAACAAAGTAACAAAACTCACGCAGCGGTACTTGTAGAGCAATACAATAACAAACGTCAGACATCCAATTACAGCAACAATCACCAAACTATTAAACAATCCAAGTCCAATAGATGTCGCAGCACTTTGGTCGTCGGATATTGTAAAGACTTGATATGATTTGGCCAGCGCTTGCTCTCCCTGCTCCTTCGTTTCATCAGTGTTGATATACATTACTGATACGGCGGCAAGAATCATGGTGATGCATACTGGCTTGATGATTGCGTCGAATGACGATGCTCCATAGATGAGTTCTTGCATTGATATCGTGACTGTCTTCTCCTCGTCCGGTGCACTCCTCGCAGTATGGTCGTGGTTGTTGCTAGATGCTTCGTCGTCGTCGGCGGCGGCTCCATTGTCATTGAAATTGTCGCCATTGTTCGATGCCGACGGTCTTGTTGTCGCTGCTACTGCAGTAGCCGTCGCTGTAGCTGTAGCCCTCTCTCCGTTGGCACCGATGGTCTCCATGGTGCTGTTGCTCGTCAGTATTTGTAATTCAAGTACTGGGTAAGAGGACTTTAAGTGGAAGTGGAAGGCTAGGTGGCAGTCATGGTCAATAGATAGGTATCGTAGGTGTCCGCTGCCGGCCGCCTTCCCGCCAAAACCTTCTCAATGTTCCCGCCAAACCCATTACGAGAAACGAGAAACAACAAATTTCAAATTCAAATTCAAATTCAAATTCAAATTTTCCGTTCGAGCAAAGGAATCAATACAACACATTTAACAAGTACTGGTTCCCAAACATGTGTGTCGAATTTGAATTCGTTTGAATGCGAGAAATGAGAAACGAGAGGATGCTTGCCAAATCCCATTGTCGCTGAATTCAATGGCAACACCACCGACCGCCCACACAGCCGCGCCGCCGCCGCAGGCACCCCCCTGCCCATGCCATCTATCCCAGTCACGACCATGAATCGCCCTCCTCGCACCATCGTCAGCATCATCATCGCCATCGTTGCCGCTCCGACAACGATGCGATACACAGATTCACTGCTTCTGCTCAGCGATCTCCCAACGCCATCGTTTATCATTGATACCCAGGCGCTGCTCCGACGTCATGTCACCGCCGCCGCTGCCATTCCGACAGATGATGGTGCGATGGTGATGCCATCCTTCACATCTGTGTTGCCCTCTATCCATTGTCCTAAAACTGATTTACTGCTTCGCCCATCCATGATATCTGGTCAGAGAAGTTTAACTACTACTGCTGCAACTTCTCCAAGTACTACTATCGAAGCCACCCAACACAACACTAGTGAATGCACCATCTCTTGCGAATTCGAAGTAATTGAAGGGAAGCCGGCAGTGGGATACATCCACTCATCAGTAATACGGGCACGCGAGGATGTATTATTGGGAATGGATGATCCAATATCTACCTTCCTTGCGGAACTGGATGTCGATTGCAACCTATGTGGTGATGATGGTGCACGCCTGGTCTTGGGATTGAACAATCATCATGTCGGATCCTACTACTGGGCTCGGAGTGCTGGTGGAGGATCATCTATGGAGGCTCCTGGAGTTATATTTGGCAGCTCCGGTGGAAGTCAAAGTGCCGGATCAAGAGGTATACTTCGCTGGATCAATGAGGGGGGACCGGAAGCCTGTAATTCCAACGATGGGAAACGTAGTGAATGGGTGAATTTCTTAAGGAGAGGTGATACCGTACAATTAGTTCCCATGGATGGCCAAGATTCAATACTACAATTCAGCAGTCGATTTGGAAAATTGGAATCATCAACTTTTGCTGGAGTGAATCACGATGACGACCATACATTTGAACAAAGAGAAGACTTTGCGGCTAGACATCGATCTTCAATACGAGTGTTCGGGGTATCATCACAAGGGAGGCCGATGGGAAGTGAGCCGGAGGTTGTCTGCGAGTGGACCGTCGCCTGATGTCTGATTCCAAACAACTAATATGACTGACGCGAGAACAAAAAAAGACACTATAATAACAATCGACCGATCTAAACAATCAATCAACTCGAGAGAAGAAAGACGACAGGCTGCACAACTGATCCGCACCACTCCACACTCCCTACGAACCACCCGCAGTCAAACATTATTTCGTATCCTTCACATCGCGTTTTGATACACTCGCAATCTCACTCCGATCGATTGCCAGCTTAAGCGCCTTTGATACTTTCCCACCGCTATGCCATTCTAGCAAGTTTATCGACTTCTCTGCATCGGGTTCGAAAATAAAACCTTGATGTTCATGAGAGAGTTTAACCTATGTCATGAATGAATTGTGATCGCCATAATGGGAAGTAGAAGGAGGATCAGACGTATATGCATGGAGGAGAAATAAGCGGAGTATGATGTGATGTGCGAACTCACCATGAGATGTGATGGCTCGGAATTCAGAGGTTTGGCAAGACCGAGTAGTGGAGGCTTGATGTTTGAAACGACGTCGGTTGTGATGAAGTCACCATCGTCGAGGCAAAGCTTGAAAAATAATCGGTTCTTTAATTCACAAGTTAATGATCCGTCGCCTTCGGAAGCATCATTCCGCAATCGGACTGGTTGTAACCTTGATAGATTGTTGTTTCGCAAGCAAGAACAACGAAGAGACACATCAGTATTTATCCAGTCAGAGGCTGGGAGGAGTGGAGGCAACAGTTGCTTACCTATCCAATGAAGCGCGAACATCAATACCCGTCTCTTCGAACAACTCCCTCGCGGCGCCAATTTTACATGCTTGTAGCAATAAGTCGTTATCATGATCCGACGTCCTCAACATGGCATTTTCAAAGTCCTCCACGTCGACATGACCTCCTGGTACCTGAAAATGCGGCGGCTTCTTTTTCTTCCAGGTGCAGTGAAGAAGGAGAATCCCATGTTCGGGGTGCGTAGCAAAGACGAATGTTTTGTAGTCTTCGTTTATATAATCACCGTAAGAGCGAACTGCCATGATGCCAGATGATGATGTAGTAGTAGTCGTCGTCGTTTTTGTTGATGATAAAGATAGCGACGTCGACGATGATTTCTGGTGTACGAGATGATCGTTGACCGGAACGCGAACAAGGAAGCGGGGAAAATTATGAAAATGAGCCGTAAAAGTAACGACTGCGACGACGATGGCAAATACGACGGTTTCAATCCTCTTTTTGTTCGGTATTGTCATTGACTTCACTTGACGACGGAACAAATCCACATCGACAATAACATTGTTGTTGTTGCGGTGATGGTGTGGTGAGAAGAGAGAAGGTGTTTTTTGTGCGACATGACAACATTCCAGCGATAATGGCTACGATGTTGATGTACAAAACATCGCCAAATTCACAATCGATGTTGCCCAGAGCCTTCCACTTCCACGTACACTACAACTACTACACTCAACAGCGTTAGTCTACTCTGATTTCAATTAGTTCAAGTTGGTGGTAGCTGAGAAAAGGCCAGAGCTGTCGGGGCCAACCACATAGGACCCAGTACGATTTCACGCGCGAACGTCGTCGGAATTCTGGCAGGCGATCATCTATTAGCGCCTGCGTCCAGCAAGGGCCGGTCACACACTGACCAATTTTTCCACCGATGCTTCCTCTGCCGCCGCCGCCGCCGCTGCCGCCGTCTCCTCCGGCCATTCAATTGATTTCATCGTCA
>JALLBK010000389.1:0-41369 GCA_036940085.1 Discostella pseudostelligera | reverse complement strand
TTCTACTCACTCATCAAAATAATCTTCTCCAATTCCTCCTCCGACAACAAATCCATGTACTGTTGCTTCACCTTCTCGACCATCTTCTCCCGCTTCTTCCGAAGGAGGGGTGGCATGTCGTCCCAAAACAACTTCTGCCCAATCTCCGTCATAGACTTTTGACTTTTTTCCTTCGAGCGCTTGTACTCCTCCGAGGTAATGAGTTCGTATGTCTTTGCACCCTCGGCAAGGGCCTCGTCCCAAACCGACTCCACGAATTCATTCTCGCTGAGTGAATCGTCAATGATTCCGTTGAGCATACGTAACGTGTACTCCTTAATAGCCCATTCCTTCGCAATTCCCTCAATGGCAATCTTCTTCTCCTCCTCCTGGTTCTCAGTCATAACGGATTGATTTTTTTCACTCTCTTCCTCGAGCATTTTCATAATCCGCTCATTCTCTTCATCTCGTGCGGGGGTAAAGGCGCTAAAGACATTCTCCCTGTTGGGTGGGTTGGCGATGTATTCCGTGTATGCCTGTTTTATTTCGTGGTAGTGCATACGCCGAACAATAGAAAGATAACACACGAGAGATGGTTAGAACCGAGGGAAGTAGGTTTTGAGTGATGAAGGCCAATAAATGAAGACACGGAACAAAAATAATAGTAGTAGTGACAAGTCACTCTCTAGAGAAAGACCACATCGGTAAAGTCACATACCTCAATTCCCTTCCCAACCAAAACATCCAATTCCATAACCTGAGTAAAACCAACTTCTCTCATAGCCTGAATCATCCGGCATGTCATCTTTACATCCTTGTACTCATCGACAAGTTCCTTCTCCTCTTCATCACGCAAAGCAAAGTCTCCCTCGGCAACGGGAGAAGCAATTGCCTCCATCATGGCAGCATCGGAAGTGGAGTATTCATATGCTACATAGGCATGTTGGGCGGTACTGTCCAATGCCAATGCGTGAGCAAGGAGTTGATAGGCCTTCTTCCTCGATAGCTGTTTGGATGGAGTCGTTGCAGGAGTAGCAGTAGTAGAAGCCGTGGAGAGGGCAGCAGTGGTTCCAGTAGTTCCGGTTGCCAATGGACCAATATGATAAAATCCCCCCTCATTCCCACCATCATACAATTTCCCCACGGACAATAATGTGGCTTTAAAGTTGGAACCATTATCACCACCACTTGCTTCCAAAATGGTATTCCATCCCTCGAGCACAGCAGCAGCCGATGACGCGTGAGAATCATCATTATCATCCTTGTCCGAAACCACCATGACAATGACATTTTTCAAAGTGGATGATGATGATGCAAGTTGTGCCACCTCTGTCATCATGGACACTAACGATGGTGATGATGATGAAAGTTGCACAATCCACGAGGATGCTCCCCCCATTTCCTCCTGGGTGGGCAATACTGACGAAGATGACGACGACAATGGTTCTATGACCAACTTATCCAACAATCCACCATATCGTGCCTCCCTACTAATCGCCCCCTTTTTTGCCGACACAACATCTGATACCACTGCCTTGATAGTATCAAAGCTGAAGTTGGGTAAGATACTCTGACCAAAGAAATTATTATTGAGATATTGGAGTAAGGTTGGATCAGTGGTGCCCGAGAGTAGAATGGTGTTTCCCAAGTCGGATCGGTAGGAGGGAAGATATTCCGTGGGTGATTTGGAAGAAGATGATGATGATGAAGATGAGGTGGAAGAAGAAGAAGTAGAAGTGACATCGTTGCTCCCACCCAATAATTCCACCATGTCGCCACCACTCCCAGAAGCAACGGCGGCAATCATATCTCCAAACGTGGCAGCGCCTAGGCTCCCCCCCTCACTGTTACCACTGCCAATGACATCACTGTTGTTGGAACTAATGAGCCATGCCAAATATTCCTTAACCAAAGCCACCTCTTTCATAACTTGCTGGGATGCCATTTTCTTCTTGCGAAGTAGTTCGTCATTTTCTGGAGAGGATGATGACGATGATGGTGTAGCTGGTTGGTCGTGCAGACCAATCATGGAGAGAGAAGATTGTCGTTGTGGCTGTTGATACTGTTGTTGGTACAGGCGGTGGTGCTGCTGCCGATGCAGATGCTGCGACGACGACGGCGGCGCAAATGCCCAGGCATAGTGACGATGAGTGCTGCCGTCCGAGTTCGACAATGTCGACGATGCGAGATAGTAGTAGCAAAGGAAGCTGGAGAACAAGAGCTTCATGGTTTTTGGGGGGGTTGGATAAGATGCGTAGATGCTATTATTATGAGATGAGGGTGCCCCTGCCTGCCTTGGGTGGCTGATGATATGATTTTTATATCGATGATCGCCGTCGATGTCGATGGAAGTGAAAATGAAATCTTGAGCACTTCTTGTGTTCTGCCTTCTGCGTCTGCTGCGGCAATGCTGGATCTTTTGCTGGTACGATATCGTATGGTATCGTAGTGTGATTTTGTTCTCGGCGTCATTGCCAGATGGACTTTTTGGCGCGCTCGTTCTGGAAGATGCCACGTCACTCTTCTTCCCGCCAAAATAAGATCGCCTTATCAAGCTAGGAGTACGTCAAGCAGTCTGTGTGTAGGTAGACTAAGTACTATTTCCGACGTTGAATTTTGTGAATGGATAGTTCTCGGTTGCAAATTTAAATTTGGAAATTAGCACCCTCCCTATGAGCTACGTCAAGCAGTCTGTATGTAGAAGAAGTACTGTCTCCTAAGAACCTCGTTTCTGACATTCAAATCAAGGTGACGCCAACACAAACAATAAACACCATGGCATGCACTGACATCATGACAGCCTCCGTATCTATCTACTACTGATATCGACAACGACTGTAGGTAGTAGTACTGCTTCTTTAATCATTCCAGCGGCAAGAAGCGCGGCGGAGTCATCATCGATTCATGTTCTACAACGACTTCGTTTTTGCCGCCGTCGTCCCAGCGGCGGCATCGCTCCACGGAGGTCGTCGTCGACCAGCATTCACTGCCCAATGCAATGCTGCAGCGAATTCCTCATCTACTCTGCTCGCTCTCTAGGGAGCTTGTAGTACGATGTTGTGGTCGTTTCGTAGCTGGACCGTGTGCAATAATTGCATTCATATGATACTTGCAATATTCATGTTTTATATATACAACGGATTACAATCTCAGCTATTCTGCAGTAAACAACAATAACCCGATATCGATGTCGTTCCTTTTACACATTCATACTGGCAAATCTCGTGCAAAACCCAATCCAATCAACTTCTCTCTGTGGGTATTGTACACAACCAATGAAATTATCTCGTTCCACACCATTCATCCGAATCCGCGTCATGCATCTCTTACTCCCTCTCTCAAAGCTTGCCGAGATTCACATCCTTAACGAATTTCAATACCTCTCCTTCATCCCAAAAATCCACGGATAATAGATTCGGCCGACGGCTACCCTTGCAAGACTCCAACCTCTCCTTCAATGCACTGTACGAATTCAACTCCCGTGCCTTGCTCGGAGTGGGAATAGTACTACTGCTCTCCTTGTAATTGTTCATTTGAAAGTAACCAACAATGACATCTCCGGTAACTGTGCCTTCGCATTTCGTCAAGTCCGATCCATCCGTTGCCGTTTGGACAATGTAATCATTTGTGTACAGTATGCCATCGTGACATTGGCTTGCCGGACAACTTGCCATACCATCGCCGACGCCGAATAAGATAATACGTTTGTTACTGTAGATTAATTCTCCCAATGTAGGCCAATCCTCGATGATATTTGTCTCTTGTTGAGGATAGTAGACATACTCCAACAGTCCAGAGTACTGAAGTGCCGCACGTAGATCGGTGGAGCTGCCATCTTTCATATCAAGTTCAATGATGAGTACCTCGCGCGGATTCTCTTCGATGAATGTTCTCAAACTCGTCCTGTGTACATATTCAATAGATATATTATGAGGCCGCATGTAAGTCAATGGTCTCAAAAAGGAGTTGCCCATCAGGACAACTCTACAATAACTAAAATGCTGAAAGAGGAGTGATAAACTCACAACACATCCTTGGGATCTCGCACTCCAGCACCACACGCAGTATGACAAAATCCTACATTGCTCTCCCCCAATCCCCAATCGGCATCCCGTTCCAACAACACCTTGCTTAACAGACTTTCACAGACGCAAGTGCTCAACTGCAAACCGCGATATCCTGCCACCAACGCCTCCTCGAATGGTTTGGCATTATTCGCGGCAACAAAGTTATTGTCATAACTGGAATGAGCATTGTGTACCATTGGAAAGAGAAGTTCGTTCACTGGAATATCACAGTTGGATTCCAGGCCATTGCAACAATCGGGGCAGGAGGTGGTGGATGCATCGAGTGATACGACGGTGGCAGAATCTTTGGCCCATGGTCCATATCGCCAGACGAGTACACCAATTACAGTTCCAATGAGAAGGAAACATGTCATCCCGAGGAGGTTGGAGCAGCTGCAACATGATGATGATGATGACGATGAGGAGGAGGATCGTTTGGAGGAGGAGGAATATCTGCTCTTATTGTTTCGTGATCGTCGTCTTTGTTGCTGTTGTTGTTGTTCGTAGTACTGCTGATCTTCTTCATCATCATCATCATAATAGACTACTGGCGGCGCCTGATTCTGCTTCTTGGCTTTGAATTTTTTCATAGTCCACTTGTTATTGTTGGATCTGGGTGGCGACGTTGGAGCAACCGCTGCTACCGCTGCTGCTACTGCTGGTGATGGTGGAACGTTCTTCTTCGACTTTTTCGTCTTGGGTGGCGATGGCGGTGGAGATGGAGCCACGGTGGCGGTGGGTTCATTGTTCGAGGTGCCGCTGCTCTTGGAGAAAGGATTGGAGAAGCTGAATTTAGACCCGATCGATGCTAATGGTGATGCTGTAGTAGCGGGCGCCGGACTGCTCTGCGACTTGTTGCTACCACTGCCACTGCTGTTCTTCGCGGTGGTGGTGCCGCCGTCGCCGCCGCCCTTTCCGAAATTGAACTTCATTATTTGCTCGATATAGATATTTATATTAATGTGGGTAGATGGAGTAGTTGATACTGGACAGATTGCTATGACTCACGCCCTCGCACTTTCGTACGAGTGGCTTGACAGTGTTTCGTAGTGCGGCCGCTATCTAATCTGGTTGTTGCTGGTTGCTGCATCGCTTGCACCACACATCTCATGGTCATACATGGTGTCATCATGATGCAATTCATGGGCCTGCCAATCAATCTCCTCAATCTTCTTGCTGTGGTTTTGGCAGCAGCGCACCCCTTCCCAAATTTTGAATTCGGGCGGGAAGAAATAAATGCCGCCAATAATAATGGCCCATCCTCGTACGTACAGTGGCCACGTGTGAATTAGTACAATCATTTTGGCATCCGATGTGAGAAAGAAGTACGAAATTTTCGCGCCAATTCTTTCTTCTTTGTGTCCGCCCCTGGATTTTGGATTTCACTGCCCACCTATGCATAGCTCTGCATGGTAGTTACCTCGCTCCTGCATGGTAGTTACCTCGCTCCTACACCCATCGACGACAATAAATTTGCAGTTCAACCCCTCGATGTTTGATTTGGTCCCCATCTTCTGTCAGTACTAACACTGCCAGAAGCAGCGGCACCAACTACGCTACTACTGACAATGTTGTGGACGGCAAACTGCATTTGACCGCGGAGGATGGTCGAGAGAAGGTAGCCAATGAAAAGATGACGTCGGCTGCTTAACGTCGTTCCGCGGAAATCTTTCCTCTACACAATCCGAACAAGCGACGTGGATCAAGCAGTGCTGGGAGCAATAGGAATCCCGATAGATGTGGGTATGTACCACTACTCCAAGGCGAGAAATCGCGCCGTCTTGAATGTGCTCCATCATATTGTGACATGATCTTGGAGTCACGCATAACGCAACCTCAAAACAAAAAATCACAATAAACACTACGACTACGTGGTATGAGGGCGGAACTTGTGGAACAAGTTGCACACTAAAGTTATGTGAATCCATTTCGTACACGATCCATTATGACTGTGGAGTAGAATGCGTTTCAGAAATCGCTTCGGAAATCGATGCCGTCTGCAATGGAGTTACCGATGCGAATGGAAGACAATGGACAATTCAAGGCTGGTGTTGTCGATTATACACAGCTTCCGGGATATCAGGAGTGTAGTATGATTAATTACGTTTGTCCATTTGCCCAAGTGTATTGTCGATGGAGGGACGTTTGGATCATGCTGGTGCCAGGGGTACAAGACCCACTGTGAAAAGTTTGGCGATGAGCGACCCTGATCGACTCTTTACAGTGAGCCATTTCCTGGATACTCTCATGAATTGTTACTTCATTGACTCCAACATTGACCAAATAAAGCTGCGTCTACCGATGAATTTCATGATTATCAAAGCTTTTGTGACACTGATGCATGCTGCGAGACCCAAGTGGACGAAGCTGGTAGGAAAAACTGTTTGGCATTTATGGGTTATGAAACATCGACATCGTCTCCCACGACGAGCGCTCCCATTCCTCCTCCTACACCAGCATCCACGGGAAATGGCACTGGTGGATCTACAGATGCTCACAAGACTCTCATTGCACGAGAGAAAGAGTAGATTGTTACATCACTAAAGATTGTACAGGGACTGATAGGCACTGCTGATCCTAGTTTGCATGGGTACGATTAGATTGTTGCATCGGTCAGAAGTCAGAAGATAAATATCAAATATGAATTTCATCCTTGTCTCGCCACACCTCCCTCTCTCCCTCATTCTTCATTCGACCCCCAAAACACATCGTTCAGGTTCGTGGTCATAGGCATAACACATACATATCAAAAATTCGCCACCGCCGACTCTAGACCTCCGACAGGGAAATAGAACGAATCCTGCCATGCCGCCGGCATGATTGTTGAATAATGGCATTTATCTACCTCCGAGTGCTGATTCTGCCACTATTTCCTCCCTCTCTCCATGTTTTACCCCAGTAGATACGTCGTCGTCGGCCGTTGGCATATCACTGTGAAACTGCCAGCTGCGTAGGAGGAGCGCCGCTCGAGTACTGGACGGAATATTGAGAATCTCCTGCCATAATATTTAAGTATGGGTGAATGGCTATCTGTGGGTGTGTTTTCATGGACTGAGTGTTGCTGGAAGGTCTCCGTATGGGGCGGCGGCGGCGGCGGCGGGCATTGTCGTGAGGTTTGTTGTGTGGAATACCTTGGCCCAGTCTCCTGCCACGTGGCATTAATTTGGCGGGAGAATGTGATATGGCGGGAAGTAATGCGAGGGTGGACGTACAACATACGGATACGTCCATATGGTTTGGTGGGCCGAACTTCAGTTCCGGAGATGGCCAAAAATTTACGCCCGGCTTTCTCGCCGCGCAATGACGAAGATTTCTCTTGTGTCATCGTCTTGTCTCTTGTTGTCTCTCCATGAAGTTTGAATTAATGGAATTATTAAAGCCACCATCGACGATGCACCGCCTCAGCAGCATCGGCTTCACCAAAGACAGTATCTAATACAATTGTGCATCAACGATACCATCACAATGAAATTAAGTTTGAAGAAGTCGGAGGGCGACGCCTCGTCGTCGGCCAATACGAAGAAGGCCGGTGTCACAGTCAAGCAGATCCAGGCCCAAAAGCAAAACAGTCCGGCTTCCACCGTCTCGTCGTCTGGCTCCGGATCCAGCAGCCGATTCAGCTTCTCCAATCCCTTCTCCAAGAGCTCCTCTGCCAAAACAACCACCGCCGCCGCCGCCAGCCCTCCACCTCCCATCACCTCCCTCGACATTCGCGTCGGTCGAGTCACCAAAGTTTGGGCTCACGAAAAAGATGCCAAACTCTACTGCTTCGAAATCAATATCGGCACCAAGGATGGTCCACGTCAAATCGCCTCCTCCCTACGTTCGCACATGTACGAAAAAGATCTCAATGAACGCATGGTATTAGTGGTGTGCAACGCCAAGAAACAGAAACTATCGGGATTTGCCAGTCATGGTATGATACTGTGTGCTACCAATCGCGATAAGAGTGTCATCAAGTTGGTCGATGTGCCCATCGATGCCAAGATCGGGGAGCGTGTCGTTGTGCCAGGACATACGAGTGGAGAGCCGGTGGCGGAAAAGAAGGTGGAGAAGGTGGTGGAGAAGATTGCGCCGTATTTGCGTACTAGTCAGTACGGCGTGCCGGTGTATTGTGGCAAGCCATTGTCGACGAGTGCGGGGGTTTGTACGAGCCCGGTGAAGGATGGATTTGTGTTGGAGAACTAAGATATTGTAAGAATATTGAATGTGATAGAGACACAGAGACAGAGTCGCCGTTTGTCATCGTAGATATGGAAGTGGTTGATCGGAGAGAGGACTGTGTGGTGTCTGATGTGATGCATGAATTATCGTGGTAGTGAACTACGGTCTGGCTTCTCTTCATGTGGAGATCGTCCCTTTGTTATCCAACAAACGAAAGAGAGAGGATTTCTTTGGAAATGTGTACAAAAAATTACAAGATGTGAGTTGGGCAATTGACATCGGAAATAGATAATAGATGCCTCCTTCTGTAACCAAACTCAATTTATTTAGTACTGTTCAACCGTAATGGAGTAACGTGAAGAGTGGATAAAGTAGAGGTGTCACTTTGGCATGCACATAACAACAAAGAGAATGATTGACTTATGAACTATTAGCAGCTGATGAATTGCGGATATTACTTCACAACCCACCATTTCGGAACTTTCAAAGCGATAGGAGATATTAATGTTAATGTCGCTATTGTCATTGTGACTCATAGATATCTCGGCCATCGGCCACCCTATTGATCGACATGGTTTGGTCGTTTGTCGACTGTGATTGTTGATTGTTGTTTCATAATATCGCTCTCAAAATTGTAGTTCCAATGTTGGCAAACATGCCAATAGATGCCAACGCCATGGTCGAATTATCTAATGAAATGCTATCGCCGCCTATCCATAGTTCATTTGGGTTCATTTCTCGTGCTCTCGAATAAGCAATTGTGTCGCAGTAGACGCTCATCCTGGTCGATTGACCAACGCAGGAGGCAAGAGTATGGGCCCCAGCACGCCCTCCCTACTATGTTTTGTAATTCTTTCAAAACGACATAAGACATGCATCGGCTCGATACTGTGTTGTAGCACCTATCTCACATCTTGTCTACCGCTTCTCGTCATCATCGTTGCTGATTTCCACATCTTACTACTATCTGCAATCTCTATGCATTGTCGAGCACCGTCGTCGTGTCCGCATTCGAAAGTGTGGTTCGAAAATGTCTTGTACCAAATCCAACGCAGGGAATCTTCTTTCTAAAAAACAAGATTTCTCGTTTGAAAATGTCTTATACTGTGTCCTACATACACAGTCCGTGTATGTAGGGGCGCGCCAAAATTTAATTTTCTCTCGTTCTCATCTCCACTCCTCGTGGTGAACCAAAAAACAAGAGTGCGAGGCCGAGAGAGAAGAGATATATTGATATTGAAGTGAGAAACAGCATGGCATCGAACGGAAGGAGAAGTAGATAGAAGCCCCAATAATCCGATCCATTGAGCACCGTTCTTGTTCCTGCTACGAACGCTCTTGCAAGATTGATTGGCCGGCGACGACGGCGGCAACGACGGTGCAATTGTGCGCGCATGGTTCATGACGACGACGGCTCCGTAGGAGATAGTCTTTGTCCGTAGCCGAGGCCGAGGCACCCCATCAATAGTAGAATTCTCTGGGCGCATGGTGCATTGAACTCTCCCTCGTTGAATAATTACTAGGAGGCTTTGGCGTTGTCGTCGTTGTAGACATATTCATAGAGAGAGCCTCCATCAATAAATACATTGAATAGCATGATGCCATTCCTACGATCATCCTCCGACAAGAACAACAATACTACTGCAACAACAACTGACTTTGCCGATTATTTTGGCAATCAACAGCAATTCGACACCAATAATTCTAATAATGCCATGAACAACGATACTACTACTGATGACTATGACAATATCATCCTCAATAGCCGCAAAAGTCGTAGTAATGAAATGGATGAAATTGAACAAAGTCGCCAAGCAATGATTTATGGTAATGAAGACCAAGGTGTCGTTGCCAAAGCTGCTACGCGCAAACCACCGCAAAGTAACAAGGGCAATAAGAAGGGGGGAGGGAAACGCCGTGCTGCTCCACCCCCTCAGCCACCCATGGTACCGGAATCCAATTCACGTCGCGCCCTCTTGGCCATCTCAACATTGGCCATTATCGGTGGTGCTGGCTATCTAACCTGGAAATATGGATTGGATGCACCCACCAATTGGGCCGAGACTCAAGAAGGTGCGGGGAATTTATGGCAAGCTGCAGGGAATAAATGGAATGAATGGGACCTGGGTAATTTCAGTGATGTATTAGATGGATTGGACAATTTAGATTTTGGAAATTTGTTCGATGGTGATCCAAAGCTGGGGGATAATACCACCTACCTTTGGGAAGAGGATTTTATACAACCAAGTAATGGGGGGTTGCATTTAACATTACGGAATGCATTGGATGATAATTGGCAGACTGAGTTTGAACAAGCCGTGAGTGACTGGCAAGAGAGTGATGCATTAGTATTGGAGACGGAACGAGTTGATGTCGATCATACCTGTACACCAGTCGATGGATATATGGTAGTATGCAATGCCAATTTTGGTGCCACGGGATGGGTGGGCATTAATGAAAATTCCATTGTTAGGGATGTGATTGTTTCGAGTGTGGCCAAGATGAATGAGTATTATTTGATGAATGCCGATTATGATCATCGAAGATTTACCATGTGTCATGAGATTGGACATGGTGAGTAGTTTTGAGTTTTGGAATATTGGTTTTGTTGTAGAGAGGAGGAGTAGAATGCAACGTGCCAAAATGACAATGTTCATCCACTCTCTTCGGACTTCTCTCTCCCAACAACATCATGAATCATCATTTCTTTGTTTTCGTTGATCATTCTCAAACCTCTCTCGCTCTCTCCCTCCCGAACATCCAAACGACCCAAAAACAAAGGATTTGGTTTGCCACATACCGATGAAAATCCGTACAATGACAACTTGGGGAATTGTTTAGGTGAGTCACTAAGTAGAGAGCGAGTCTTTTGACACATTTGATATGCAATGCACTCGTTCCTCAATATATATCTTGTAACACTCACTCTATCGTAATTCCTGCACTATCCTTCTTTCGTCTCATTTCTTGTGATGATAATGATCATTTGGCTTTTATTATAAATATATTACAGATTACACCGATGATCCATCATCGAATGTCTTACCAGGAGATGTCAATATGGATAAGTTGCGTGGGATGTATTTAACCAGGAGGTTGCGTAGGGTTGAGGACGATGGGACAGTGGTGGAACGAACGGAGTTGGTGGTGCGTAGATGATGACGATTGGATGGAGAGTGAGGAAAACATTGATTTGTGTGTGTGTATGAATGGGTGAGCAAGTGTTAGCAAGAGAGAGATAGAGAGCAGACTGTGGAAAGAGGCCGGGTAGAACGCACAACTAATAGAGTGGTGAGATGTAAGAGAGTGCAAACGCACCGACGAGGCAGATTGAAAGGGAAGGTGGAGTGCTGGCCCATAGACCATGCCTACTCTATCTCTTACCGTGCGGTAGTGCTCGTAATTCCATTAATATTTCATGTTTGAATTTCAATACATCTGCAATCAGTCTGTGTCCGAAACTGTCGACGAGGACGGGCTGTGATGTCTTGACTCTTCTAACGACCTTCGATCCGTTGTGATGTTACAAGAGTAAGCAAGGAACCATGCAAAAGGGTGGCAACATGATTTTCACGCCATCATTAAGATTTCGACTCTATTACCTATCTAAACAAAGAATGCACTATTATTAAAATGCATGATAATCTCACTATCTAATCATCTTACACCACTTCATACGATCCTCTTTGGACTAATCCATGATAAACCGTCGCAAGCATTCCACAAATATCATTTTTCTACATTTCTTGTTGTGTTTCATCTTAATAGTAATTCAGTTCGTTCCACAACCGTTCCATCCTCCTCGACCGTACGCAACCTCCTCGAGAGGTACATTGAACGCAACTTGTTCATGTTGACATCACCTGGTAAGACATTGGATTCAGGGTCGTCGGTATAATCTAGAAGAAGTCGCACGTAATAGAGAGAGAGAGATGAGACAATTATTCAGTGCGACAAGTTCATGAGAGTAGCAATAAACTCACCTAAACAATTTCCCAAGTTGGAATTGTACGGATTTTCATCGGTGTGTGGCAGACCAAATCCTAAAAGGAAGGAATTGTGTTTGTGAGTTGAACTGTGTTGATGAATAATTGCAGACCTGCACTTGCGAGGTAAGTAGTCTCTACTCAATCAATCAATGACAAAACTACTCACCATGCCCAATCTCATGACACATGGTAAACCGTCGATGATCATAATTGGCATTCCTCAAATAATACTCATTCATCTTGGCCACACTCGATTGTATCACACCGTCCAACATGGAATTTTCATTAATACCCACCCACCCCGTGTCACCAAAGTTGGCATTGCACACCACCATAACCCCATCGATTCGCGTACAGGTATGATCGACATCGACTTGTTCGGTAGTTAATACGAGCGCATCGCTCTCCTGCCAATCGGACACAGCCTGCTCAAATTCCGTTTGCCACGTGTCATCCAACGCATTTAATAATTTCAACTGCAGTCCGCCATTAGTTGGTTGGATAAAGTCCGATCGCCACAGATAAGTGGTGTTATCGCCGAGTTTGGGATCATCATTGAACAAATCTCCAAAATCAAGACCTTCCAATCCATCCAGTACATCGGTGAAGTTCCCGAGATCCATTTCATCCCATTGCTCCCCGGCTTGTTGGCCAAGATTTTGGAGGCCCTCTTGAGCTTCTTCCATGTTGGTGGGTTCGTTAAGTGCGTATTTCCAAATGAGAAATCCGCCCACGCCGACGACGGCAAGGGTGGTGATACTACCGATGATGGAACGTAACATTTTGACGATGTTGTTGTTGCTGTTGTTGTTGTGATATTGCTGTGGTTGTAGGTAGTGATCGTGATGATTGATGGTGATGCCACTATCCTCCTACTGCCACCAGTGCTTGACCACCTGCTGCCGTCGTCGTGCACCAAGACCTTATCGTGACGGGAGTGCGACTTAGTGTGAATGAGAGGATCGTTGGCATAAAAGTAAAAGATAGAGAGTATGGTGTCTGGGAGGGGAAGCAAGAAGATGATCTGTGAGTGAGAGTGAGATGTGAGGTTCGTGTGGAGATGACAGTGCGCAATTCGCACTTCCCGCCATATTTTAAATTTCCCTTTTCTTGATTCGTCAATTTCGGAATCAGTTTCGAAAAGATTGTACTAGATCCTCTGTACAAAGACAACATATTTGGCATGAAAAATCGTTATTCTTCATGTCTTGTGTGTGCATCGAACAGCCCCAATACAAACCGACATGCTGCCGAACTTGCCGAGAAGGTCTTGCTTGAGGCATTTCTCAAGTCGGTCGGTCGTGTAGGCAGTAATGTCGCAAATGAATGTTTGCGGGCAGGGTCGGAGATATTAATCATCCGCTCCGTTTGTTGGATGGCAATGGTGGTTAGGTGGTGGTTATGCTGGGCAGAACATCTACTAGTAGTCATTAATATATCTTCTGTTGTCTAAGCGAGCGAGTGAGAGAGATTGAGCTGATAAAGAGCTAATAAAGAGCTGATAGAGCTGATAGATAATGTTGTGCTGCATCATAAAAAGTCTCGTCTGCGTGGTCATCCTCGCGGCAGCCGCACTCTGCACATGGCGCTTCGGTCCATGGTACGGCGAAGACGACAACTCCCCACCCGAAACATTAAAGGCTCTCAACACATGCGAATCCTGCTGCAATGGCCTTGCTTCGAATTGCAATAAACCACTCAATCAAGTGACATTTGCAATGGCACATAATGCCATGTCGAGTCTAGAAGATTCGTTCATGGTAAACACATACAATCATTTAGAATCATTAGAGAAGGCACTGGTGGCGGGGTATCGTGGATTAATGTTAGATTCGTGTAATTGCGCCGAGAGTACAACGCAGGAGGTGATGAATGAGGTGGAAAATTATTTTAATGAACAAGAAGATACGGTAAGAAAATACCAGCAAGTGGTTTGTTGAACTTACTAATTTGCGAGAGTGGGGTGGGGTGGGGCGGGGTGATTGCTGGTGTTGAATCGGTTGTCGAGTGGACTTCTTATTTACTCACAAACCTCTCTCTCTCTCTCATTTCTCTATTCTTCATTTTAACAAAGGGAAGCGGCGTTATGCTGGGATTTTGTCATTCCACATGTGATGGAGGATATCGAGATCCAGCAACGGTAGGTCCTTAGTGTTGATAACCTTGCATGCTATTCCAAATTTCGTTCGGAGGTTTGTCTTTCATATGCCGTCTTCCTTATTTACTCTCTTGCACAATATCGTTTGCTTTCGAAGGTATTGGGGAACATTAGAACGTTTTTAGAAGTGAATAGAAATGAGGTATGTGTGGATTTNTTTGCTTTCGAAGGTATTGGGGAACATTAGAACGTTTTTAGAAGTGAATAGAAATGAGGTATGTGTGGATTTGAGATGTGAGATGTATAGATGATTGCCTTTATACTCACGGTATTTCTTCCGTATTATCGATATATCGGAAACCAATATATTATCAATCTGCACATCCAACATGATTCAATACCCATTTAGGTTCTGATCATCGAGTTTGAGATAACGGGTGGAACACTTGCCGATCTTCACAATGCCATTGATGAATCCGGCCTCGACGCTTATGCCTACAAATCAAACTCAACAACCTCAGTAAGCACTGAATGGCCCACGATGCAATCTCTCATTGATGACAATACCCGCGTTATACTGTTCGCTCATGGAGATGGTATGGAGAGCTGTGCCACGTCGAGCTGTCCGGAGGGAATATTCTATACGTATGACCATTTTGAAGAGGTAGGAACCTGTTTGCTCATGTCACAAACGTAACGCTGGTTGATACTTGTGTTGCTTATTGCTGCTCCCTTCCCTTTTTTCTTTGTGAGTTCAGACCAATTGGAACGATAGTACATGTGACATTAAGGGCAATGAGCAACAGGGTATGCAATTCTTTTTAATGAATCACTGGATGAACAATGATGCAGACTTGCCATCGGAAGAGAACGCCGAAACATTCAACACACACAACTCCTTGACGCAACGATTTAGTCAATGTTCTTCGAATAAGGTACCGAATATTGTTGCGGTAGATTTTTGGAGTATCGGAGATGTGCTACCCTTTGTTAGAGAGAAGAATATGCAAAATGGCAGCAGTGGCGGTGACACGTCCTCTGCATCCCAATGAAATCGCACGCAGATGAAATGGTGGAGAAACATATTACAATTGAGAATTGCGTAGGTACAGCGGTTATGGTTTTGCTTTTTGAGAGACATGGTATGGGATACCCGTGGCTGATTCTTGTAATTCACACATTAAGTGCTCCTAAACAGTCGAGATGACAATATGGATCGTAGCTCAGAGGACATAATGCATTTACTCCTATCTCCACCAACCGAGTTATCGAGTTTTGCCGGAGGATATCGAAGTGCCGACTGTACTAGCACCACCCTCTCCTCCACAACTGCCGCCGTTCGAAGCGCCACCGGAATTCTGCTGGATATACTTCACCAACTTGCATATTCGTGCACCCAACCCTTCATTGGCAATTTTTAACGATTCCGTCTTCTCCATTTCATCAAATAGCTTGGTGGACATGATATTATTTGCCTCTCGCAGTCCCTTGTTTTCCTTCTCAACCTTTTTCAGTCGAACTTCGAGGTGTATGATTTGGGATTGGATACTGCTATCCGACGAAGAGCTATCCAAGGAAGCTTTATGTTGCAAGGTCGACTTTGGAGGTGGAGGAGGCACCAGAGGCGGTAGAGAGGTAGTTTTTGTTTTCGATGTAGTATCTCGAAGTTCGGCATTCTCCGTTCGCAGCTCGGTGATGGTCTTCTTGATGATCGATTGTTCCTCCTTGAGACTTTTCAGCACGGATTGGACTGCCTGGAGCGCCTCATTCTTCTGATGTAATTCTTTCATCAGCGTATCAGTCACCTTGGTGAGCTCTGACAACTTATCTTCCTTGCTATTATCATCCGATGATGGTATGGAATCATCGCTATCGAACCGTTCGTCCAACTTCGCACATTTTTTTCGTAGCAAATTGATCTCTTGCTGCAACACTTTGCACGCATCGTATGCCTCCTCCCGCTCTGCAGAGATGCTCTCTACTTCGTCCCGCAAATATGTGTTGGCCATCTTCTCAACATTTAACTCTTCTCCTTGCTGCTCGTAGGACTCCCGTGCATCCTTGAGCGATGCACTCTCTTCAGACAGCTTATTCATGAGCGTGGATACCAAATTTTTCATTTCATTCATGGATTCGTGCAACCTGCCATTTTCATTCCTCAACCTCTCCATCTCCAAAACTTGCTCTTCATTCTCAGAATTTCGTATCTCCTGAACCAGCTGCTCCTGTTTTATCTCATCATGAACCGAGGCGATCACAAGACTTCTTGCCTCTTCCAGTTCAACAGACAGCATATGATTTTCCTTTCTCAACAGTTCCATTTCTCTGGACAGTTCGTGCTTCGACGAAGTCCTTTCATTTAACTCCTCCGTCAACGCCGCAATCTTGGCACCATACTCAGCGGCCGCTGCACTATTTGCCTTCTCCAATCGAATGGTAATGTTGGTATTTTCATTGTTTAGTGTGATCATTTCGTTTGCCATCACATCCCTTGCCGACATGGCCATATTCAACTCGTGTCGCAGAGCGTTGACTTGGGAAGTGTACTCTTCGACGGTAGCTTTATGAGTTTTGACCATGGCCGCCATTTGTTCACGTGACGAATCAATCAACGATTGCATGGACTCCTTCATCGAAACGTGCAGCGCATCATTCTCGGTCTGTATGTCTTGAATCATTACGAGTACCTCTTCTTGCTTCATTTCCGTGATTGGCATCATCTGGTTGGAAGTAGTCGTATCTTCAACTTTGGACGATGCCAAAGCTTGATCGATCGTACATGGTGACCGATGATTATCGGCAGTAGTCGTGGACAAAAAGTACGACAGCTTGCGTAGGTGCGCATTCCCCACCCGGAATGATTCGATCATCGTTGTCGAGATTGCCGCCATGAACAGCATGGCCTTGTTCTCGTCCAAGGAGTGCTCTTTTTGCGTTGATATCTTCTGTTTCATCGTAGCTAATTCCTCCTCAAGTGTTTTGCACTTTTCCATTAGTAAGCCATTTTCTACGGCCAAATCACCAACCTTTGTGATCAGTGCGTCGTTAATTTGGTGGTGATGGCGGCGGTTGTCGTTATGGTTGTTGGAGGCGTAGGATGACGATGATAAGGACGACGATGATGATAATAATGATGGCTCGTCTGAAAATGAGGTAGGATGATGCTTCACTACCTCATGTATATCATGCATAATCCGATCATGATGTCGATTGTGCTTCCATTCATCCTTCGTAGTGGTGGTGGTAGTGACGTGCTGAATCTTGGTGCTGTTCATGTCAGTGTCTGTTGCTCCAAATATCACTGCTCCTACTCCTTGTAAATTATTGTTGCTGCTAGTGCTGCAGACGACACCTTCAACATCGTTCATTTCAATGCCCCCGCCAATCTTCCCGTCGGTCTTATCCCCCTCCGTTCTACCTACTAGTCTGCTTCCATCCGCAAGACCATCATTCTCCATGTTATCACTAAGAACGCCCTGCTTGTTGTGATCAATGGTGGAATTTTTTCCTGTGCTCCCATCACCAACTTCATTTCCAGACTCTACATTGTCACTCTCACCCTCGCCGTCATTAACTACCTGTTGTGCATCATGATCATAATCGTCATCATCATTCGTATGAGGCAAAGCATCCGTAGTAGAAGCAGGAGTAGAATGATGATGATCATCCGCATGATGCGACCCCACCAACAAACTGCATGTACAAGCTCCACTTCCATGAAAGGCATGGCTGAACCATCCTGGTTCATTAAGTAGTTCTGTCGATGCTGAGGAGACTGTTGCGCTGGAGCTGATGCGATAGGAGGACAAGCTGGATGATCGTTGTCTGGTGTTGTTAGACAGCTGTGATGATGACTGTTGCGGTTGTTCATCGTCTTGACCTTGACGTGACTCTTCCTCTTGTGATTGTTGCTGTTGAAATGATCGCCGTCGTCGTGTTGCTGCTGTTCCTCCTCCTCCTCCTCCTCGATCGCCACTACTACCAACAATGTTATTGCTCACAAATCGTGTCAATGATTGAGATCTTCTCTCTCGAGGTTGTATAAGTAGTTGCTGTTGTTCATGATGATGCTTTGGTGATTGTCGAAGACGACTAACACCAATGGGGTTGCTGCTGCTATTGCTATTGGCGGTAGAGGTGGCAATGTTATTGCTGCTGACGCTCCTGTGAATGATCCGATTCCGACCCCTCGTGGTAGTTGAAGTATTGTTGCTCATGATTGCATCGCTGGCGCACATCTCTGCCTCTTATTCTCTCTCTTTCTCTCTCTACTTGCTAGAGTACTACTTATCCAGCGGCCGGCGGCAGATGGGATAATGCTTGAATTTCATTTTCATGGTCATGAAATGCGCTGCTGCTGCTGGCCCCTTGATTGCAGCTTGCTGGAGCTCGGTGTGATGGTGAACTCGGGAATGCTGAGAGAGAATCTCCCCTCCGCAAAGAAAACATACGAGATCCTAACTATAAAAAAGAGATGGTAGTCATTTTATGCTGTTTCTTTATGGCGGAATCACGGGTTTCCTTAAATATCTATGAGATTGATATGTTCAGAATTGAGAGATGTGTCTCATTTTTGTTTAACCGATCCCGCGATTCACATAAGCCCTTTTACTCACTTAAGACACACATCAGGAGTACTACGGCCTCCTCTTGGGCCTTTCTCTTACTCCTATTTTTACATAGCTGCATCGCCGATTTCACGTTGGAATCAATAGAAAAGAAGAAAGGCCCGATAGTCTCCGTTATCGTAAGTACCATTTTACAAAAATCGCCAAACCTTCCACCGCAAACTATTGTAAACCAAAGCCAAGCAAAGAGCAAGCAAGACCATGGACCATGGACCATGGACCGGACATCGTACGACCATGAACACCGACGGGGTGATCAACCATGACGGCTAACGGCGCAAGAGGTAGCATCGACTACGTCCTACCTCTATAGCGATCTATTTGTGTGAGGGAGAGAGACTTCCCTAATACCTACTTAATACACACAGGTCATTATCATTATGGTGGCCAACGGCGGCTCCAGCAAGCCTCTACCTCTAGGAAGGCGAGCTCGATCGCCCGTGAGGAAGGTCTTGATTGTATCACTGATACTGCTCCTAGTAGCACGTCAATTCATCATCAGCACCAAAAACTTTGGGAACCTGCTGACTTCATATTATTATAGTAGTGCTTCGACTACTGCGAATGCAAGGGTTAGGGTCAATTACAATTATTCGATTGGTAATTCCAATTCCAGTGCTGCTGCTGGCGATGGCAGCAGAATTAATGAAATACCTGAAGACATGCTGCACCACTCTGCATTAGCATTAGCATCATCATTATCAGACAATGACTAGCCCCTACTCTATGTCGACGATGATGATCCGTTTGATGATTGGGAAGCGTCCAATCATTCTGTCATGTACTAGACAACATATGTCGACCTCCCGACAACAAGCGGTTCTCTTGCACATTCGACAAAGATGATGACACATCTTCAAATATTACCAACAAATACCAACCAAAGCAACCATTGCTCACCGTAATGGATCCTGCTTCCAAAGTTTACATCAACATTACATCATCGAACACTATCAAGCTACCCTTCTCGCTGCCCTTCTTGCTGATTTCCAAAGAACCATACTATTGCAATCTGTCATCGACACGAACGCATGTTGTTACCCATGGCGCACATTCATTCATGATGGGAGAGTACTATGGTCGCGTGGTATTGTCACTGTCGTTTTTGATGAAGGACTATGAACAACATGTCAACAACTCCACTGCCAGCAGTAGCACTAGTAGTGTTCGCCTAAGAAGAAGTAGAATCTCTACACGGAGGTTCAGTACTATCATTATATTACCATAGATGGTTCACCAGTCGAATTGTTCGAATCGATGGATATCGATCCCTCGCAGGGGTTGTACATGATGGGAATGCCCTATGGACACGGCCAGCGGTTACAATCTTGGGCATTAACTGATCCTAGGAACTGTACATGCTATCGACGTGTAGTCTTTTGTGGATATAAGGGTGAAAGTGAAAGTGAACGACAAGAGCAACAAGATCTAGAGAAGCAGGAGGGGAATCCATCAGTAGCATCAGCTTCTTCTCTAGAGACGAATCTACCAAACACCCGTCCCTATCCGGTAATACACTAATAATACGATTGTCAGGCGATACATCACACTGGTGCCGACCGCTTAACCAATGAAGGATGTCACATATGGCAAACCTTACGAACATCGCTTATTGAAAATAACGAACGGAACAATCCATATTTGAACAAGGACATTACTGCTTACCGAAAACACTTGATTTACAATGCTCTTCTGGGAAGTATCACCGAAGAAGTTGCTAGCGCATTCCTCGGTGAGGATGTTTCAAATAATCATGCAGAGGTGTGGAGAATTATTGGATTGGCACAACGGGCAGATAATCGACGATGGCTCAATATTAATGAAACCATTGCACAATGCAACACACAATTCCATACCAATCAAATTGTGTGTGTGGAGGTGGATGTTGCCAACCTACCTACCAACTTTGTTGGCAACTGTAACAACGAGGTATTGACTGGTGTTCAAGAGCAATTAGTCATGTATCGATCCATCATTGCTCTCGTTGGGATACATGGATCGCATTTGACACAGGGGGTATTGATGCCATCGGGATCGGTCATGATGGAAATGTTTCAATGGTTCCCACGAGAAGAATGGGGTGGAGTCATCTTCATATCCTATTACCTACCTCCACGGCAAATGCATTCGTAGCCCTATGGGTATAGTTTGGCACAATACAGATATTAATGAAGTCTCGTACACGTTAGAGAGAGACAGTGTTCTTCTCTGCCTGGACAAGTCCAACACTGTTGCCTCCAACATTTCAATTACATAAAAGGGAGACAACATCACTGCTTCGGAATTAGAGTACTGCTTGTATGTCGAGAATGACCAACTCTTTCGGTGGGATAGACGAAACTTACATATTCGATGGGATATTATGGAGAAATTTGTCGAGACGTTTTTTCAGTACCAATTGAATACATCGGTACCCGAGGTGCCGCTTTGTGATGATATCCGCCAGCGAGGGGAAGAGAATGGATTTCGCTTGTACAATATCATGTGCAAAGGAGACAATGGAACTGTGAGTCCGCATCATTATTACCTCCAGAATTAGAGACAATGACTTTGTTTAGCGGGAGAGGTCAGAAGTTTGAGGTGGTTGTACAGATATTTCATCTCTCTCGTTCCGGATAGGAGTCCAAACGAACTCCTACTTGGTTTACGACACATCTTTTCACTACGGCATTTAAGTCAAGTAGAAAAGAAAGGTGGCATTGTCTGGGGTGTTCTGTTGCAATGTCTTGATTTAGTGTGGAGGTTCAGGGGGCGATAGAAGGGTAATTTATAAAGCTAAAATCCCGTACAATGCTGACAACTACTGAAATATTCCATGAACGCTAAACAATGAATCCTAACTGTTTCGTAAGCTTTGTCGCTTCCTCAAATGACATGCCACCCTCTTCTCCAACCAATTGGCCATCTACTAATCGGGAGGCCTGGTGACGAGAGGCACTCCATCGAACGCCCTCACCCACACGCACATCGTCTTTGTAGAAGCTGATATCGAGTTCTCCATCTTCATATTCGTACCCGCCAGGACCAGATTTAAGACCATGCGCCCAATTGCCACGGTAGACATCACCAGTTTTCTTGATGTGAAACACACCAAAGCCGTGTCGTTTCCCTCCTTTCCAGGCGCCTATTAAACAGTAGAATGGTGTGAGAATGATTTATTTGGTACCGAAGTGACAATCTGATGATCGATGAAGTATCTACTTGCCAATATATACATTTCCCGATGAATACTTCGTTGTTCCTTTGCCAGCTCTCTTGTCATTCATCCACTCTCCTTCATACTCGTTGCCATTGTCGTACTTCATCTTCCCATAACCGTGTTTCTGACCACGTCGATTTAGGCATCCAATGTATTCACCACCGGGAAATTTGACCCGGTGCGTCTCTCGGGAACTGATATCATTCGATTGTTCATTGCTGTGCTTGGCGACACTTCGACTTTGACCTTCCCGACCGAAGGAATGTCTTTGTTTGAGGCCGATAATATCGACTCCCTTGTCTGCAANTTCGACTTTGACCTTCCCGACCGAAGGAATGTCTTTGTTTGAGGCCGATAATATCGACTCCCTTGTCTGCAATCGAATAGGAGGATTCCGGTTCTAGTTGTTTCAAAGATTCAAAAGTGAGAATAGTGGATCCCAAAAAACTGTATGCAGATTGATCATCATGATCCGATGGAGCTGGGAAATATGATGGTTCGATGTAATCACTACACGAAACTGCCGTCGTGTTGCTGTTGTTGTTGTTGCTGCTGCTGCTGTTGTTCTTATTGACTTCAACTGGATCACGACCACGTCCCGTGTTGCTTGACCTAATTCCACTGTGATTGTACACACTATGACTCTTCATAGAGAGCCCAACTGAGTAGTAGCTTGATCCATGGCTTTGGTTGTTACACTTAAAACCGGCAAGATTGCTCAATTTCCTATTACGCTCCATCAGTTCTTCCATCTTGGCTCCTAGCTGCGAGAGTGTGTGCATCGCAACTAGGTGAAACGAATAGAGAAAGTACGCGTTCGTGGAACGGTGAGAGTGCTAGAAGAATAAGGCAAAAGAGAGCATGTATCGACTAGAACACCATACTCTTACATTCTTTGTCAGCAACTGCATTTCCCAACCGCTGGGCCAATTTCCCATTCTCAACGATCAGTTTCTTCACTTGATCTTCAATATCACCCATCATCATTCCTTGGGCGGATCGTGCATCCTCATGATACTGTACGAGAGCTTTGGTTTCGGCAGGCATTAATATCATTTGCTCGTTTGCCGTTGTCACTGGAGATGTCGGCGAAGTCATAAGTGTTCCGAGGGGAATTGCTGCTGCCGAAAGAATTGTGGAATTTTGTATCCGCTCGGATCTTTCCATCAACTCAGAGGATTGGTCGAATACGTGTGTGGACCTCGCAGCGTTGTGATCAATTGATGTGTGATGTTGCATCTCGCCTTCAACATGATTTGCAGTATCATCAAAATCGTGATAAGGGGATTGAAGGCGATCAAATTGAGCCTCTGTGGAAGGACTGTGGGTTGTCGCGATCTCTTTGCGTGCTATTTCTTCATCGTCGGATTGGGACTTTCCTGTGGTAACGGACGTGGCGTCAGAAGTAATATCCACGGGCTTCGCCATAATATTGCTAGGATCACTCTCCGACGAACGATCAATTACTTGTCCCACTTCCAAATTCAAATCTTTGTCCTGGGTAAGATGTGCACCGTCGTAAGCTCCATTTGACTCTCGTCCTGATAAGACATCTTTCTCCGATTGACTTTGAAGTAATTGGTCGTCATCTTCATATTTTTCTGCCAACAACCCCTCTAGCTCAGCGATTCGTTCCTCGTATTCGATTTGCTGGTCTTGAATTGCTTCCTCCAACGATTCGTTGTTCAGAAGCATCATCTTTGCTTGCGTGGTGAGGTCTGCTAGTTTGGATGCGAGCTCCTCGTTTTCTTGTTCGAAGTCCTCCTTTAGGGGCGGCAGATGCAAAGTATGAATTCAGTAAGGTTCGACACTTACAAATCAGCTTGAATATATTGTTCACTGGGTTCCTCACCTTATCTACCTGAATATCTGTACTCAGTACACAGAAACACATTGTGGAGTGTGAGTAAATTCATTAACAAGTAACTTTCGAATGGAAGTAGTCTGAATTGATCACCTTGGATTGCCTCCTGCAGCGCCACATTGCTCTCTCGTAACTCCGTCAACTCGATATTCAACTTCTGAACTTCTTCGTTTGTGCAATGAGGCGATGTATGAATGACGTCGGCTTGAATCTTTGACTTTTCTCTTTCCACTTTCAGCTGCTCGATTTCAGATCGGAGAGCTCTAATTTTCTCCTCATAGTCCTCGATGACATTTGGCGTGTTGGAATCAAGCATACAGGCTGGTGCATCACATTTACGCTCGTCTTCGATTGGTTGTTGATTTGCTAGACCTATCTGTGACATAAGCTTGCTAATCTCAGATTTGGATGAATCTAATTCTGCTTCCAAGCATTCTGCCTTGTCTTGCAGTTCTCTCACGCTATCTATTAGATTTCCAACCTTGGCGAGTGCCTGCGCTTTCTCAGCCTCGACCGACATCATTTCTTTCCTCTTTTCATCAATAACGGATATGAGCTCTAGCTTCTCAGACGACAAAGAAGAGAGTGCCAGATTTCCTTCGGCTAATAGTGAAGTAGCCGCGTCACGTTCTGCAGTAAGCAACTCGACTGAGGCCTTGAGCTGTGAGGTCTCGCTGGCCTGACCTTCGGCCTTCTCTTTCATTTTGGATAGTTCCAAAGTCACGGATTCTAATTTTGTCGTGAGAGATGCCTTTTCGCTCGAGAAGATGGATAGTTGATCAATCAGTTTCGAAATTTGCGTTGTGGAGTCAGAAATACGTGCCTGCATCTCATGTACTAACTTTCTATGCCTCGACTCGATTTCAAGCGTATCCTTCACTGAGTTGTCTCTCCCCACAACTCCAAATCCAGCAGCTGGGGCAGAACTTGGTGGAAGATCGGTTTGATCCTCTTCGTCCTTTCGTACAGACAACAATTCACTTTGAATCTTTGAACACAGCTCGCTAGATTCTTTCAAGGATTGTTCTAGAGTTTCTCTTTCTTGGTGCATTGAGTTGAGATTGAGAGTTAATTCAGTCGTTCGTTGTTGAAGGTCTCCGTTCTCGGCGTTTAGCTGCTCTAACTGCCTGGTTAGGCTTTCATTTAGCTCTTCCTGCTTTGTCAACTTCTGAATCACTTGTTTATGTTCAATCTGGAGGACACTAACAATCATGTGCAAATAATGTTATCAACCATGAGAACGATTCGATCAAGCACTAATTTGGAACGGTCGTAGATGAACGATGATGACGCACGCAAGCTATTAATGCAAGTGAATATTGCTGATCATTCTCACTCCCTCTTCCTCGCACCCTAGTCGCTCTTACCTGTATTTGACCCTTGATTCCTCAAACGAATCCATTGAGTTCGTATATACTTCAATCTTCTGCAAATAATCGGCATTTTCGGAATTCAATTCTTCGAGATCATCCATGGCGCGTCTGATTTCATCATCCTTTTCATTGCACTTTGCTAAGAGTGATTGCTTCTCCTCTTCCCATCGATTCCGCTCGTGCACATGCGACGTTTGCTCATTCAATAATTCTTCAATTTTGTTCTGCAGCTTGCGAATTTGTAGTGTGAACTCTTCCTCACGTCGAACCGAATCTTCTAACTGCCGTTGGTGCTGGTGGACAAGGCTAGACTTCTCCTGCTCTAATTGCTGCATGGAGAGTTCTTCCAATGATTGCCGATGTGCCTCTCCTTGAGCCTGTAACTTACCAACTTCGTTCATAGCATCGTGATATTCTTCTGACAGTTTCTCAATCACAATTTCCTGTCCTTCCTTCTCCTTCTCTAATTCTCTGCACCGATTCTTTTCCTTTTCAAGTTTCTCTGTCGGATCGTAACGAAAATGATGCACCAGGATGGTGGAATGGAGATGGGTGAGTGTCAATCCAGTATTAAGGAGCCAACGTTCAAAAAACAAGGAAGACGACGACCACGTACTTTTGAACCCCTCGCGCACAATCTCAAACTGCTGCTGACTATCTCTGACCTTCTTCATCAGGTCTTCTTGTTCTGTCTTCCACCGCTCACGTTCATCCTTCACCTGCAAAAGTTCTTCTCGTAATTTACTCTCAAGATTTGATATATTCCTGTTTTCGTATGATGAAATTATTTCCTTCTGTTTGACCATGTATTCGGACTCGAGCTCTTCACGTATTTGTGCCTCCATTGAAAGTTTACTATCTTGCAATTGAACGGCAATGCTGTAATTTTGTGAACAGATGAAAATGAAAGGTTTGTAGTTAATGGATACACCGATGGAGGGGATGTTAATGAAACAATATACTCACCGCTGAGCCAGGCGCTCTTGCATTTCCTTTTCTAAATGTGCAGGATATTGTCGGGAGGCATTGCTCTGCTCTTCCACCACATTTTGCAATTCTTGGAGCTGATGCTTCAGAGATTCACTTTCAAGCATTATTTCATTGTGCCTTTCCTCTAATTGCTGGTAGTACAGTAACTGCGTTTGTCGTGATTGGTCCTGCTGCTGATACTTCTGAATCTGTTCCTGTAGCGACTCCTGTTGCTGTTGATAGCCAGAAATCTGTTCCTGAAACGATACCAAATGTTGTTGCAACTCTTCCTTCTCATTTTGAAATTCATTCTCGGTTGCTTCTGACTGCTCATCTTTCTTTACAAGCGCTTCCTCCATCGATGTCACATACACTAGGGTGCGTCGTGGATCAAAGCAAAATGAGAATGATGATTAACGTCCAATGCAACGATAGTGTCGTCAACAAAAAATTATGCCGCAGTGGGACGGTGTACTATCACAATACAATGAATACTTGGACTCACATTTCATGTCTTTGGATTCTTGAAGCAACTCGCGATTATCTCGTTCCAAATGTTCGATTCGTTCATTCAATTTCTCCATCAATGCATTGGTACTCGAATCGTTCGCTTGCGATAAGGACAATATGCGTCGTTCGCGTTGCAATTGAGCAATCTTCTCAAGCGACGTGGCCAATTTATTATTGAGATCTTCCACTTTTTTATTCTCCCGAGTTGTTGAATCTTGCTCGAGCACCTTGACTTTATCCAGTAGTTCCCCCCGCTCTTTTAAGAAATTGCTCAGTGTCGTTTCATATTCCAACTGTTGCTTCGTCTGCAATGCGCGCGCCTCCTTATTGGACTTCTCCAACGCTTCGATCTTGGCTGATAATTCTGAATTTTTGGCATTTAAAGCAGCAATATTCTTCGACTCCTTGCGCAGCACTTCCAGCTCAGCGGTCATGTCACCAACTTTCCCTTCGTAATTTGATTTATCCTCCTTGAGATATTTGAGTAGTTCGACGGCATCGTCCATCTGTTCCTGAAGACGGGTGTAATCCCCGTAAAGAGTGTCGTGGGCCTTTTGGAGCGTGACGAAATGTTCCATGGTCTCGGCGGAGGAGTTGGCGTGCGTCATTACAGATTCTTTGAGATGGGCGATGGTCTCGCGCAGATCACCCATGTCTTCATCTTCGTTGTCTTTGCCGTGCCCGTCATTGTAGTAGTCGACGCTGGCTGCCCGGGTGGGGCGTTGGCAGGATTTGGATCTCCTCGCGTTGAACATAATATCCTCGAATACTTATACGATAGGTATGTATTATCAGATGGTGACGATGATGGAGCGCGGCGGCGTCGGGCGTCGTTCCCTCGTTGCGTTTGCGTGCTTCTCTAATTAATTACAAACTACTAGATACTGCTGGATGGGTGAGCAGATCACAATAACAGCATCATTAAGAGCTATTGATAACTAGTCATCGCCATTAAGAGCGTCGAGGGGGCAGTACGATAGTAGTAGTAGATACTGGCGCTTTATGGCAAGGATGGAGCGGACAACATGATGATCAAAGATCAGCCCCCTGCCTGCGTGCCCTCTGCCGTGGCCTCATCTCCTGTCTCCTGGGTAGATGATAGGTGTGATACTTAGGATGGAGTAGTAGTAGTCACTTCACAGAAGGGTCATAATGACAATGACCCAAATTCTCGGTCGTTAAGTAGAGCCTCCAGTATTGTTAAGTATCTTATCTATTCAACGTAGAAGAGATGGAAGTCGAGTCATTTTCTTTTGGGATGGGGTAGTCTCCCGCCAAGTATCTTTCTTCCCGCCATATCCACAGCCACCAATCAACCCAGCCCACCCGGCCCCACGCCAAAGCAAACAATAATAGGAGTAACATAAAATATCGCAGTTGATGCATCAGCAGTACTACTAATTCTTTCCCTCCACCCACTGTCGTTGGCAGCGGCACCACCAAAAAGTGTAGGTGTTGTACCAACCATCATCATGGTCATCATCAAGAAGGCGCCACCGCCGCCATCATCATCATTATTACCATCATAACCTTGAGACGGCCACGTCATTATCACATGGCGACATTATCAAGAGAAGAATTCTCTTCGATCTCACTTTTCACTACTTCGATATACAAGAGGAATCAAAGCTCACTTCTCCATGTGGTGAGAGCTCTCCCAGCAGCAGCAGCAATAACCTCAAAACTTTATATCTTCAATCTTCATTGTCGCTCTCGTCAACCACTACTACTTATAACGCTCCTTTTATCATCTTACAATTGTATCCAATTTGAGTGAAGTAATGGCGGCGGTGGTGGTGGTAGTAGACACGTCAATCACATTGCTTACGGTGGCATTTCTATCGAATGTTTCTCAATATTATATCGCTCGGAGAATGGACGGATAGGAGTATCGAGATCATCCCCGTGAATCATTTTCTATATGAGTGGTGTTGGTGTTTGCTCTTCTTAGCATCTTCTTCTACTGCGTAGATTCTTCATCAGCGGCATAACTCTTGCAACAAATGACGACATTGTCAACAAGTACTGAATCAGTGAGAGCGACGACAACAGCATCCTCCTCGCCCAAACGCAAAACAAACAATAACATCATTCAAAATACCATCCTTGGGATGATGCTTCCCTTCGTAGCTGGAAGTATGGTATAGGCTCCATATACTTGGATGTATTGCATCCTTCCATTTCATTACAATGTCTTATCCACACGGAAGGTGACGGCTTTTTGCTTGCTGGATGTTTGACATTGGTGGCACTGTGAACAATTTCTTTGCAATGGCTCAGGTAGTATTGAAGAACAACAAGGATTTTGTTTCTACAGTAACAGATGTCGGCAGTGGCGGCAGTGGCGGAGACAATATCAACAATAACAACACATACTATTGGGAGTGCCATTGGGAGTGTATGGCAGGGGCAGATTTGGTGGGCATTGTAGTTTGCCATGCTGCAAAATGCGACACGATCAAAGTGGCTACACCAAATATTTTCGAGCAAATGACGGCAACAACGTGACAATGATCGTGCTGGTGATGACGTTGGTGACAACGATGATGATGACGACGACGACGAAACGAAAGAGTTTCACAACATTGATTTCCAACTCCGCGAGCTCCATCAACCCGGCTGATACGACCACCACACCAACATCTCTGTGAAAGGAGCGAACGACTACCCCAATGTCTACCTCAATTACTGCCGCAGCAATTCCGGCATCATCCATGGCACTGCTCTCCATCCAAATTGCCACCCATTTGAGGAAAATTGGTGAGATCGACGTTTTTACCTCCACCCTTCAATCCTCCTGGTACAATGTGTACATTCCTAGCTTTGCATGGATTGATGTTGGCGAGTATAATTCAGTTTATGATACAACAATTAACATATCCCACACATTGCTCCTATGCTCTCCGACACTTGTTTCTACCCACCCTTCCCCTCTGTGGGAACTACTGCCAATTTGTCATCGGCCATATCGGACGTTCATCGGCATTGCTGTTTGCTTTGCTGGCATTGGGTGTGAATTCGGTGGTGACATTATTGGTTACGTATGGCGGTATGACTTTGGGTAGACGAGGCAAAGAGTTGTGAGAAGTGATGAGTGTGGTGGCGATGCAGCATCTTCATCATCAACATAATATCTTGGAATGATACTACCACAACAACTGCGACAGGCACTGCAAGCTCTGACACTGAATTTTCCGTCATCAAGTTGGGACGAGGTACTTACAGCCTCTAATGCTGCCATTGGTGGTCCATCCACGGCAGCGGCATTTGCTATGGGATTAGCGTCATCGTCTGGCAGAATTAATAATGACGACAACAAAAACAATGAAAGTAGAAGGCGAGAGGAACAACATCGATCAGTATTAGTAATAGATGCAACAGTATGGGGTGTACTTGGTTCTGCCATCACCATTGGTGCGTATTAGTGCCAATTATTGTTCCTCCTTATCACGACGATTATTCATACCTCGTTTATCTCACTCCCACTCTATCGCTTTCCACTTCTCGCTTGTAAATTAAGGTATAGGTGTTGCGGTTTCACGGTTATTGATGCGATCATGTTAGCATAATAGAAAATGTCATATAAACTTTACAATTAGAGCATATACTGATAATCAACATTCAACATTCAATCCGCATCATTTCGATCAATCCGCTTAGATTTCATTTCACATGAGTTACTCATCTAACAGAGTGGCATCTATCCATCCTAAAGAAAGGACAGAACATTCGGAATGATCAAGTTCACCAGTGCGAGAGAATCAATACGACACATCAACTTCACATTGTCATTGATGGGGTTACCATCACATAGTTCCATGATTTTTGCTTTCCAGAGGGCAAGTTCCAATAAAGGGGCAACATCTCGCAATTGTTCATAGTTGGCAAGCCGGGAGTTGATGGAAAAAGAATAGCAATTCTCTAGCTCTCTGTCGTTTCCGTCATCATTCACGAAAGACATCACGGTAGGAATGCTCTGCAACATAGCATGAATTTGTGCCTTCCACACCCACAAGTTTATCATACCCACACGCTCTGGAATATTACATCGAGCCAAAAAAGAACCCGTCCACAATGACAGATTTGATGTTCCATTATTCCACCAAGGCTGTAGTTCCATTGCAGAAACAAATTCTTCAATTTCCTCACAAAATTCAACTGCTACCAAATCAGAGCAGTTCCTGAACACATCCTTCTCAATGTAGTGGACGGTGGATGGGATGCTGATGCGCTCGAGTGATGTGCATTCATAAAATGCCCGTCTATCAATACTCCCCAGCTCAATATGCAACAAGCGAATGTAAATTTAATAATAACTTTGACGGTGGATGGTACGCTGATTCTCTCAAGCAATGTGCATCGAAAAAATGCCCCATCGCTAATACTCTCCAATCCCTCACTCAGTTCAATGTTCAACAATTGATCACAATTAAGGGAGGCCTCCTTACCAATCACTTTCACTGTGGATGGTATGGTGATGCTCTCAAGCAATGTGCATCCACAAAGCGCCCCTTCATTGACACTCTCCAACCCTTCCCTCAGCTCAACATGCATCAAACGCATGCATCTAACGAATGCATATTTACCAATCACTTTGACGGTGGATGGTATGCTGATTTGCTCACGTGATGTGCATTCCCAAAACGCCTCTTCATCTACACTCTCCAACCCCTCCCTCAGCTCAATATGCATCAAACGAGTGCAATCATAGAATGCGTCTTTACCAATAACTTTGATGGTGGATGGTATGCAGATGCGCTCAAGCAATGTGCATCCAGAAAACGCCCCTTCATCGACACTCTCCAACCCTTCCCTCAGCTCAACATGCATCAAACGCGTGCAATCATAGAATGTACATTCACCAATAACTTTGACGGTGGATGGTATGCTGATGTGCTCAAGTGATGTGCATTCACAAAACGCCCCTTCATTGACCCTCTCCAACCCCTCTCTCAGTTCTACGTGCATCAAACGAGTACATCTAAGGAATACATTACCACCAATAACTTTTACGGTGGATGGTACGCTGATGCGCTCAAGTGATGTGCATTCTCTGAATGCCAATCGGTCGATTTTCTCCAACCCCTCCCTGAGCTCGAAATGAATCAAACGCGTGCAATGATAGAATGCATATTCACCAATAACTTTGACGGTAGATGGTATGCTGATTCGCTCAAGTGATGTGCATTCACAAAACGCCCCATCATTGACAATCTCCAACCCCTCTCTCAGCTGGACAAGCATCAACTGGGTACAACCAGCGAATGCAGCACATCCAATAACTTTTACGGAGGATGGTATGCTGATACTCTCAAGCGAAGTGCATTCATGAAATGCCCATCTATCAATATTCTTTAACCCCTCCCTCAGCTCAACATGCACCAACTGTGTGCAACCAGCGAATGCATCTTTACCAATAACTTAGATGGTGGATGGAATGCTGACTCGCTCAAGCAATGTGCATCCCCTAAATGCTGATTGATCAATATTCTCCAACCCCTTCTTTGGCTTGATATACATCAACTTTGCACAGTCATGGAATAAAAGTGAGAGGCCAACCCTTTTGGAAGATGCATCAACTATTACATGAGTAAAATCCCGAGGAATATCCGACTGCCCGGTGTAGATGAAGGGCTTGCTTGTCATGATTGTTGAAGTTGTCTATAGCTAAAGCTATAGCTACAGCTACAGCTACAGCTACAGCTACAGCCACAGCCACAGCCACAGCTACAGCTACAGCTACAGCTACAGCTACAGCTACAGGAGACGTCGGCTCAGCAGAAAAATAATGGAAGGGTGGCCGGGAAGAAGTGGAAGACCTCTCAATGATGCGTCAATAAATAAGATTATGCGAGAAGCCTCCAGCACCATAGAGACAAGAAGTAGTGGTGGGGAGAGTGGATAACAAATAATCTCATTGTCATCGTCATTGTCGGACATTGGTGAGGAATTTTGGCGGCGGTCTGTTGGCGGTGGTGCTCGCGCGCGCAGCAGCATGCAGCCAGGTTGTCTGACTAGTACGCGAGCCCGACAGCCGCGAGCCTTTCAGTGGGGACATACGTAGGCAGCATGTAGGAACTGGTACAAAATATCGCCGCGAGCCACATTTTACATCTGTGACGTCACTTACGGACGCACCCCGCCATAACCTCCCCACTCACCAACACCACATCATCACAAAATACTCCTACCCCCTCCATTCCATTCCATACTAGGAGTATTCCATACACCATATCTACTACACCATCACCACCCACCATGGCGGCCACACCTAGCCATATAATAATCCCATCCAATTCAAGGTATGTTATAAGATTATTATTGAATATGCCTCTCTATCCATGCCAATATGTCACACGCCCTCAATTTTTATTTGCATTGGTATTGGGCTGTAGGCAGTAGGTGTTTCACCAACCTGACATTACTTACTTGTACTTGGCCATCACTGCTTGCTGTATTATTTATTATTTGTTCTATTGCCACACTTCTCTATCTCACCCATCATCTCCCACCATCCATCATTCTTGCACAGAACTCTCCAATGCATGGTATTATTTTCTGGGTGTGGTAGGGGTGGAGGTGGTAGGCATGCGGTGGAATAGGCAGTACTCTCTATCTCTATCTGAATTCCCTCCCCTCCTTTCTCTCATCCATCCATCCCACACACCCCTTCACTACAATACACCGACTGGCTCTGAACGAACAACAAGGAATCCGTGATGGGTTGGCCTGGTGCTGTGTATCCTTCCCAATTCCTCTCAAAACATGAGATGTGCAGATGATGTATAAAATACTTGTCTCATCAGGGGAGTGGCACATCAGTAGACCCTGCATACCCCACTTACTCCAAACTCTGATTTGATGGATCGTATTATTATTGTACATCGTCTGTGCATTTTCTTTGTCTTGTTGTGGTATTGGGGAGAAGATCCAGCACATTACCCTTCTTCCTCCCATTGCTGTTGCTTGTTGGGAGGAAGAACAATTCATCCATCCCACCACCCTCCATCCCAGCTCATCCATGAAGACTTTGCCATTGCTGCGGAATAATGTGTCAATTTCCAGGGTAGGGGGGAATCCCTAGCAAAAATTTTCGGCACATTTTATTGGGTTAATTGAGTGGCATTTTGCCACAAAATATTATTCGATAATACACAGACTGGCTCTGAACGAACAACAAGGAATCCATGATGGGTTGGCCTGGTGCTGTATCCTTCCCAATTCCTCTCAAAACATGAGACAACCTGTGGTGGCGGTCAACAATAAAAGGAGGGGGCTACAACGAACTATCCAGGGGAGGATAACTGTACAAATAGAGTAGTGTCCTAATTGCACGAATGAACCCGTGTGGAAGGACGGAGAATCAATACAATACTGACCGACAATGCGAATAATTTTGTTTCTGAGAGTCTAGAGGATGGGCTAGCAAGAATATCCTCAAGACTTGGGATTGATGCTGCTGGGGAAGGGTATCGGTTGCAGTTTGCTTTCTATGACGAGCATGAGTTACTCATGGGCACAGCTGTAAGCGAAGAGTTTATCGTAGAGGTCGGCGAGGTGTTTCAGCTAGGTGCTGTAACTCAGCCTGAAACCGCTTCTGGAGGGACAGTCTTTGGAAGCCAACCAGTAGTAGGCGTCCAGGATCGGGGTGGAAACATTGTGAAAGGTTGAAACATTCACATTGGAATGGTACGTTCACGTTGCAAGAGCTATATGTATTATTTCCATAATCTGCATTGTTGGAGCCTAGGGCTAACTTTGTTTCTTTCTCCAGGCGTCTGTGGCGCTTCAAAACGGTCCGATCGGCTCAGCTTTACGATGCACTGACGAGGATGGTTTCAGCGTTCCCTTTACAGACGGGCTTGCACCTTTCCATGATTTTTTATCAACGAGGTTGGAACGTAATATTCCCTTCGGTTTTCAACGGATCTGTTGCTTGAAGGGCGAACCGAAGAAAAATCTCGCGTATTTTCTGTAGGGGTCGGAGCCGCAGCCAGCATCATCCTATTCAATGATGCATCTGATGGATCTGATGGATCTGTTGTGGGTGGGACGACCTTCTTGCCATAGCCAAAGTTAGAGATACGCGACGCAGGTGGAAATCATCTACCCGTTAACGGCTTTTCATCAGCCATTCGAGTTTCAATGCACAGCAACCCGTAGGAGAGCTATCGCCGCTAAGCGGGACAGCTGGGATTTTGGACAAAGGGATGGTTCCGTTTCACGGCCTTTCCATTTGACAAAGCAGGTACTGGATACAGATCAAAATATGTTTTCTTGAAGCACACTGGCGACCACTTGGAGCTTGGAGGAGACCTCAATGTTCATATTGGTGAGTAAACTATCTTTCTTGACCAAACCAACTTGGATGTCCCGACCAATTCATTTCCCGTCACAGCTCGTTCTTCAATGTCGAGATTCGCCCACCTACCACACTTTCCTTCTTACGGCATTCTTTGGGTGGCTGGGCAGGGAACCAACCATTTTCGACACAGCCAATACTTGCCTTAATGGATATGGGAGGTACCATCATTGTCGGAGACTCGACATTATGAGTAATTGCTCACGTAACACCGTCGTTAGCGCACATTGTTATAAATTCCATCAACGACGCTATCCCAGTCATCGCACAAGCCGCATTTGCACCGAGCATAAGAGATGAAGAAAGGGTGTCTTATGGACCAGGCGATATTATTCAAATCGACGTACATTCACTCAGGAAGTTACGCTTTTTCAGGCAAACGGTGGCGCTATTATCCCACAAATAGCACTGAAAATTGTTGGCTCGGAAGCAGTGTATGGCGAACTTTTACCACAACTTCACGAAGGGTCCTTTACACGAACAATATTGTTTCGTTACGAAGTGAAAAGTGGACATTCGCAAATTGAACTCGAGTATTTTTGTCAATTGACGCGTTTGTGTCCAACAGGTACGCTATTGAGGATGCTTTTGGTAGGAGTGCAGATCTAACTTTACCAGCTATTGGATCAAGTTCATCTTTGGCGGCTTCGAAATCAATGAGCATTTCTGACGATCGACAGATAATTGAACGCGTTTCAATCGATCTTCCAGCGGGAGAGCATGGGGCTGGTGACTAAGCGAACTTCATGGTGACTTTCGATCGACATGTCGCCGTTACTGGAAATCTGGGCCTCCCTCTCAACGTTCAAAGTTCAATCGCTGTCCCTGAAATATTGTCCTCAGAGAGCGAACTGCTGTCAGAATCATACTTCAACTTGTTGTACAAAGGTGAACGGTCTAGATGTATCCCTAGTAATTCGTCTGCGATGGAGATCGAGGATGATAGATTCACTTCAGAGCTTTCGAGGTGATGCCTGCGTTTCAAGATCGCATTCGCAGAGTCAAACGGATTCAGATGGCGATTCACTTCATGGGTGTCAGTGATTTCATAACAGACAAGCGTGTGGATGATTCGGGGCTAATTGGTGCAGACGTTTCTATTATCATGAGCTTACTCACGACGAATAGTGCATTGATTGACTGGAATGCTGACGATGGCGATATAGCAATGTGCACAACAAGAACAGCACTATACGTCGATGGATCAGGCAACATGAGCTTGCGGTTCACTTTCGGCGTCCTACCAGGCGAGATATATGGAATTGTCGGGGCTCAGATTTTGCATTTCAAATAGCGAAGACTCAGAGCTTTTGATGACGAACTTCCTTGGTACAGCATCTATCCAGGCAGATCCAAAGCTTGGATCAATCTCCGTTGCAAAGCATATTACCATCAACACTGCACCTCCAGTTGTTACGAGTATAATACCACAAGAGTCTTCGACGCCAAATGGAATATATACTGTCGGGGACACTCTCTTCTTCAAAGTATCACTACTTGACAAACCTGTCGAAGTAAGTTGGATGTTTGAAATTTCATTGGTATCATTTTTCTCTGCCGATCTAATGATATTGCATCGTTTTGTAGGTCGACAAAGGCTTGGAACTTATATTGAATGTACCTCATTGCATTGCAAGGTACAAATAATATGGATCGAGGACGGAAACACTTGTACTTCAATACACAGTAGAGGAGGGTGATACAGTGTCAAGGCTAGATTACAGAGATTCAAATTCACTTGTATCTCAAAATACAGAGGGGTGGCGCTCACCTGAGTTGGGTTACGTTCGTCGAAAACCCATTTCGCCGATAACGGATGCAGTGCTCCAGGTATGAGTATGGTATTGTCTCTACCGTGCTGAGAGCAATTGGTCTTGGTGGTGGTGGGAGTTGGTGAGATACGGCATGGAGGACGCATTGCGCTCCCAGCAGATGGAGTTGCGTTGTTGAAATAAATGTGAACTAAGTAAATGTAGTTATCTGCTGCTCCTAAATGAAATGACGACGGTCCCAGGCTCCATCTCCATTACCCATCACTCCCTCCAGCTGAGGGTCCCCGGCTCCATCCCGATTACTCTCTCAGCCAAATGAAGGAGTGGCACTCGTATATCTTTGTCTCCTTGGGTCATGACGGACATTTCAAAGTATTGCATGTTTCTAACCTTTTTGTGAAGGGTGATATACTTCTCCATGGTTGGCCTACGTCCTAGATCAATCTTGTTCCCAACAAGGGCAAAGTGGATCTCTTCTCCAGTAACTCTGACAATATCATAGTACCACCTTCTCATTTCTCTGTAGGTAGTCACCGATGTAATGTCAAACATGAGAAGGGCGCATTTAGCGCCTTGGTAGTATTCGCTCCTCAATCGACCAGGTCGCTCCTGACCACAGGTATCCCAGATCTCAAACTCGATGTCACCTTGGTTTGTCCTAAGGACATGCTCATGAACATTGTGTCCCATGGTCGGTTCGTACCTGACGGGAATGTTCCTCCCTAAGAGCCTGTCCACAAAGCTTTTTTTGCCCACTCCGTCTTCGCCAATGATAATGAGTTTGAATGGCTGCTGTGCCGCCTGCTGTGCCAAACCGATTTATAAATAGATGGATAGGAGACAGTGGATTAGATGAAGAACACAAGGCTGACACTCAACATTGAACGATTGACAATTAACGCACCATGTTGATAATCAAGAAGGTAATACTGTGGGGGTAGTGGTCTAGGGTCTAGGGATAGTAGAAGCTTGGATTGAATTGATTGATCGACTCTCCGCTCTCCACTCTCACTTGTGGGCCCCGCAAAGGGGAAAATGGCAAATTTCAGCTGCGAATTAATTCGCAGCTTTTCGCACACGAAAAGGGGGCGGCGCAGGCGACCCACGAAGGAGTTGAATACACTTCAAAGTTTGTACGGGCACATCGCTCTTCCTCCCTTTTCGTGCTCCCTTTTCGTGCAACTTCCATGTGGAGGTCTTCCCGCCAATATCTCCAACTTCAAAAACACACTCCAACGATAATATCTCACCCACCGGCGGCCGCCGCCACCGCCACCCCCTACGGAGCCCTTCCAACCATATTATCCCGGCCTACCCCGGCCATAATAATGCGCCCAGAGGCATCAAACAGCATGACGCGAGAGAGACGTCATGAGGGTTGTGACGCCAGCGGCCGTTCGACCGCGGAGGGAATACTCGTCCTCCGATTGATCTGTAGTGCATTTGCCAATTCCAATCTCATCGAAGTCGATCTCAGTGAAAATGCCATTGGTGAACAGGCCATTGGGGCTTGTGAGACGGTTGTCACTCTAAAGTCATTGGAACGGCTATCGCTTTGCAACAATGGGTTCAGTGGTGAGACCATGACGACGGTGGCTGACTTGCTAACGAGAGACAATGATGGAGCGGGGTGTATTGCGGGCAATTTGACAAAGCTTCATATTTACAATAATATGAGTGGTGAGAAGGGGTAAGTAGTGTCGTCTTGTTTTTGTCGGTCTCGTGTCGTTCATCAATTCTCCGAATTGTCGTACTTACTTCTCGGCTACTATTCGCTTACTTACTTGACAAAGATGCACGGAATTTGCTCGAATCTTTGAGAAATGCACCAGGATGGAAGATCTTCGATTCTCGGGCACTCGTGCTGGAAAAGCCGGGAGTGATATTATTGCATCGGTATTGGACGCGTTCCTCGGCGCTGGAAACAACCCCAATTTGAGGAAGTTGGATCTATACGACAACACCTTCTCGAGCACCGCTTCCCATGAGGCATTGTTCCGTGCATTGGGATCTACCACATCTCTTTCTCACCTAAACCTGGGTAACTGCGATATGAAGGATGATGGAGTGGAGAAAGTTTGCGACGCCTTGTTTGGATGTGACTCGAGCTTGGAACATCTAGACCTTAGTGGAAATGTTGTTACGAGGCGTGGTGCCAAGCATATTGCTGACTACATTCGTGATCGTGGGGGCAAGTTGAAAACACTTCGCTTAGAGGATAACGAATTGACGAGCAAGGGAATTGAGTTGATTGCTGCAGCGTTTCGTGGCAGTGTGGATGGATACAGCATCGAGGAATTGCAATTGAACAATTGTATGGTTGGTGCCATCGGCGCGCGAGCTCTCATGGCCGCCTTCGGACCCAATGGTAAGAATCTTCCGAATTTGAACGCAATTTTCCTGAATGGCAATTCTTTTGCTGGAGATGTTTTGAGCGAGCTCGAGGTTGCATTCGATTTCAGACTCGGTGAGGTGGACGACAATGACTCCGATGGAGATGCGGATGATGATCTCTCTGATGACGAAGAGGAGGAAGATGAGAGGGATGGAGGTGTGCGCCGTGGTCTGGGGGGGTTGGACCTCAACTCACCGTCCCCCGTGGTTCAGACCTCCTCGGTATTGCATTCCCTGGGGGCATGTATTGGTACAGGATTTGAACGCGCCAGCCAAGACGTGCTCAAACGGCGGAAGATTGTCAGGTTCTCGAGAGGGTGAGAGGATGATGTACATTCTTTTGGGGGCATTTCCCCTTCTTTGCGAGACAACATACTCATTAATGTGAAACATTACGAATCATTATTTCTTGTCCTCCCTGTAGGAAATTTGGCTCTGGAACAGTCACCTCCAATTCCACCACCCCATCTTCTCAACCCATGACTGCGCTGGCGAAAAGGAACAAAGAAATGCGTGATTTGAACATCCTCTTGTGGCAAACGATTATCGACCTTTATGAAGGAGGGCACAAAGCGGATGATTATTCAGGATTTCTGACGGAGTATCTGAAGCATGCAGATAAAATAGAAGCGGATTTCGAGGCGGCGCAAGCAGAAGAGGAGGAGAGAAATTCAACCAATCATCCTTCTTCAGGTACCCGTGCCGGAACTTCTTCTTCCAATCAACCTCAACCGGCAAGTTCCTCGTGGTTGTTATCTGGAGCAACTGCCCCGGCGGCGGCACCATCGTCTACCGATAGACCATCCGTTCCATTTTCGTTTTCTGCTACTGCTCCATCATCGTCCACCCCGTCATTTGCCTTTGGCGCCACCACTTCAGCTGCATCATCTACCAATTCTTCCGTGCCGACAATCTCCTTTGGCGCCACCACCACCACCACCTCAGCTCCTTCAACTACCAATTCTCACACTGTCAGCAATGTCGGCGGCGGCGGCGTCGAGGAGAATGAGGAGGAGGATGATCCCACGGCGAACCCCGACGATGGCAAGGTTGAGTTTGTCGAACGAATGGAGAACACCGAAGAGGAGGTATTGTATGAAGTTCGTGCCATTCCTCTCAAAAAGGAGAACACCGAGTGGAAGAAGAGAGACATTGGTGCTCTTCGTGTGTATCGTCACAAGGTTACGAGGACTCATCGCATGGCAGTTCGGAACGAATGTGGCAAAGTGCGTCTCAATGTGGCTGTTTCGTCGGGGATGAAATTTGAGAAGGTTGAGACGAATGGGAAAGGAGGAAATAAGGTGGCAAACGTCCGATTTGTTGCCGTGGAGGAGGAAAGCAAAGGCGTGGAGTGGTTCATGCTGCAAGTGAAGCCCGAAAGTTTGGATGAATTGCATACTCTATTGACTAGTTTGGTTTAGGGAAAGGAGACAACGATGCGTATTGAGGTTCGACAATCGACATATTTATAGACCACTGATAGCAGGCCATTCATGCCCATAATATTAGTACACCTGATTTATCGAGAGTAGCAACTCATCATCGGCACTTTCTTTGCCCCAACTACATTGTTGCAACATGAAGCGTCGCTCTTCCAATTATCATTCAAACAACCTCTCCAAAAGTTTGATACACGCATGCCTCAGTGACATGACGTGACGATTGGCGAAATACCAAAGTTGAAAAATATGATCATGACCTTTCAGAGAAGTTACAAGCGAAATTCTCATGCACTCTTTGTCATGATGATGCACGTATAATTGCATCCAGTGTTGGTTTCCTGCTTGAAAATTATTATCCTTAATAAGGCTTCTACTATTCATGAATGGGGTACCAAATAGTAGCCGAACTTGCTTCGACATCCAATTCCGCATCATCCCTCGTTATTGCAGAATTGGATAATCTAATTGACAGGCTATCGGTGAATCAAGACGAGAAGCACAACGGGAAAAGGAAGAAGACAATTGAAAAGGAAGCCAACAACGTACCGGTGAAGGAGTA
>JALLBK010000388.1:0-14763 GCA_036940085.1 Discostella pseudostelligera | reverse complement strand
CCAATGTCACCCGAACTCAACGACTCCTACCAAAAGAGGCAGCAGGTATTTTTATCCAAGGCACGAAACTCACTTCCGATCCAACTACAGCCCTACGCTATCTACTTGGCAAGCACTCTGCCAAACGATTTCTATGCAGTGAACAAGGCTGGACAGCGGAACAATTCGATGAGGTGGGCTGGGATTGGCTACACACAGTATTAGCCACCAAACCAATAATGTTTAGAATCTGGCTGTGCAAACAACACTCCAACTTCTGCGCTACTGGAAAGAATATGGTACGTCGTAATCAGTCGGATGATGACCGTTGCCCCAACTGCATGGCTAGACAAGAACAAGCAAAACATCTATGCATCTGCCCAAGTGAGAGCCGTACCTCGTTATTTCTTGATAACGTTAGCGAACTTGAATCCTGGATGGCGTACAACAACAATACTGACCCGGAACTGGCATACTGGCTACCCAAATACATTCTCGGCCGAGGAAGTTGAACCTTCGCTACCTTGGGTCCAATGTCGGAGGCAATGACTAAGATTGCCCTCAGTCAAGACAAAATCGGATGGCGGAACATGATGGAGGGAAGAGTGACAAAGGAACTCTATGCTGTGCAACACCTTCACCTGGCAACCTCCAACTCATGCATGAATGGTGACGACTGGATGTGAGGGCTCATCCTGCGATTAATCCACATTTCTCATTCACAATGGCTGTTTCGGAACTTTACTCTTCACGACAAGCAATGTGGATACCGCAGATTAAAAGATAGAGCGGAGGTGCTGGTTAGAATTGACGAACTTAGAAGCACCGATCCTGATCGGGTACCGGAGCACAGCAGGTTTCTTCTTGAAATTGATACCGAACGACTGATCCAGGGAGCTTACGATTCTCAGGTGTACTGAGTCACAGCGATGGAGGCAGCCCGATGAGCACCGGTAACAGCTCTGATGGGACTACAAATACAGAGACCACCCCTAAGCAAGTTTGGTACATTCGTAGTGCGTGAGCAGATTCGCCGGTAGGTACAAGAAATGCTGGGTACAGATGGAAAACATTCGGGCAAGAAGCGGAAGCGGAACGACATATGCACAGGAGGGCAACAGTCGAGCCGGGACTTCTACAGGTACACAGACGAGGCTCTCACGGAGTCAGATAGGCGACAGAAGCCGGACTAATCTCACCCAAGGAGGACATCCTGCCTAGAAGGTGCAGATTACTACCTTGCTTCCGTCCTATCTGGGACGAAGGGAATTCCATTCCTATCGCTCCGGCGGTCTTGCTGTGGTGTAAAACATGGCAATCAAAAAGATCCTTGGTCTTACCAATGCAAGTAGCTGGTAAATTTCTTAAGATTATTATTATCATTCCCTACCATACGAGGTATCAATCGAAAGGGAAGATCACTATCGTGATGGTCGGCTATTTGGTTTTTCTATGGCGTCAATTTTTGCCTACTCATTTCCTATAACAACAAGGCAAATTTCAGGCAAGAGAATTCGCCACAATAATTAGTATTACCCACCTTCCTCTGCTAATCGAACTACAATATTTGGAGGGCGGCGAGATGATATAACATCCTATGTGTGGTTTAAGTTTCATGCGATAATATTAAAATGGCGGCGAGATATTGTACTCCAATGGTTTTGTGGGGGTTAAACTTAGCACATGCAACAATCCAGCACTGTAATGAATAGTACTCAGCCCCTTTGTGTTTCGAGGCATGATATTTGGAGGTCGGCGCCATCATATAACAATCTACGTGTGGTAAAGTTTTCGTGGAAAAATATTGAGATGGCGTTTAGATAATAGTACTGCAATGGTTCCCTCACGATGAAAATGATTGAGGATGCACTCTGTCTTTCCTCGAATCCATCACCAATCGCCAAGCTTTTTGTACTGATTCCGCAATACACATTCGTACTTTTACCTAGATGAACAAAAATTCCATAAAACTCAAAGATAATACCTTACCGGACTTTTATCTCCTTATTGGAAAAGTTTCGATAGTGAAACAATTATCGAAAATGCACATATGTGTTTTTTTTCACCCTGTAAGTCATTGTTAAATAGTAAAATTGTGTACAATACAAAGTATGTCGATAAGATGTAGATCTCCAAGTCTTCTATGATGATCAAAGCATAAAAACCATGTGTTAAATGCCTATTGAAGCAACAATCATTGCATCAATTTTGGCTTTTGTGCAAAAACTGTGGTACCTCTGAAACTTTTTTTGTGGCTTGAATTCTTAACAATCATACTAGAATTTATGTAGGCCCTACGTCAACTCAATCAAAATAATCATCAAAGATCTTCAATAATCATAATGGCCAGCATGAACTTTAATATCTCCCCGCCCCAATCTCCAACTGCGGCAATCAAAGGGGCAGACGAAAGCCAAGAACAAAATCTACATGCTGTGCAGGTTGGATTTTTGTTACCAGAAGATATGGCTGCATCTGAAGGTGTGCAATGCAGCGATTCGTTTTCTCATCCTGTTGCGGTTGTGCATAGAGAATCGCCTGGAGGGACATCATCCTCAATCTCAGCATCAACACCAACAATTTCATCAATGCGGGGTAATCCGACACCTAGGAATAGGGGGGCCTGGGCTGCCTTCTTGCCTGGCACCCCTGATTTCACAAGAGCACAGAGTGATGATAACTCGCTGTTATCTGGAGACAATGAGGAGGGATGGGATAAAGAAGCAGAAGGTGTGTTGGAAGTTACACATCATCAAGAATTGGAGGATGTAAGTGATGCTGCGTGAATGGATGATGATTCACACCCATTGGAATTGTCAGAATTAGAAGTTCATATTAGGGAGAACATCAATGCTGACAAAAATGCTCCGGATGAGTATGAGTATGAGACAGTTCAAGTTACAATGAAATACACAACTGCACAATTAAAAGCGATTGCCAAGACGTTGAAGATTTTAGCACTGGGGAATAAAGGAACATTATTTTCTCGCATCTGAGATTGTGGTAGTGAGTATGTTATCAGAGGAGAAAGAGACTTGTATGATTTTCGTATGCACTCACGAGATGTTAACATGCATGATCCTATGTGGAAGGTTTGCCTATTGTTAAAGCAATTAAATAAACAGTCGCAAAAAATGTGGGTTACAGGCAAGCACATATTGGTGGACGAACAAACAGTAGGATTCAAGGGAAGGAGCAGCATGGCACTTGACATTTCATACAAAAAAGAGGGTGATGGTTTTCAGTGCGATGCAGTTTGTGACAAGGGGTATACATTTGCTTTTTATTTCCATCATGGTGATGCACCCAAGTTGCCAAATATATTCGATGACCTCAAGCTACCACCGACAGCACGTAGAGTGGTTTGGCTGGCACAAAAACTTCCAAATTTTTGGACGCGCATCTACATGGACAACATATTCAACTCACGAAAACTTTTTACTGCTCTCTATTGTGCAAAAGCTTTAGCACATGGAGTGATGAGAACAAGTGGTCGGGGATTTCCGCCTTCAATTACACAAGTGGAGGAGAAGAATGCAGCTGCAGCGGAGAAATTGAAGGGTAAAACATTGGCGGCTGTGTTGAAAATTTCGTTGGAGACACTGGATATGTTAGCTGTGTCCGTGTACGACAACAAGCCTGTTCACATGTTGTCAACCATGAGTGAAAGTATTGAGTGGGTCACGAAGAAGAGGAAGGTATGGTTGGCAAGTTCAAAGGCAATGTGCATGATGAGCTACCTGAGATTGAACATGATTGATGACTACAACCGAAACATGAACAGTGCAGACATCGCGGACCAGCTACGAAATCAGTATCGACCAGATCTTTGGATGCACAATAGAAAGTGGTGGTGGGCAATTTTTCTTTGAGCAATTGGTGTGGCAAAAGTTAATGCTTATAAGATATATGTCGAGATGTATGATGAAGCAAAAAGAGACAAGGTTCAGGGGCTACCTCAGAAGTGGAGCCACAGTGATTTTGTATGTGAGCTTGTGGCTGACATGATGCGCATGACAGATGGAACTAATAAGAAAAGATCTGCAAGCAAGATGGAGGGATTGGAAATGTCCTTGAACAGATCATCTCTTGCTTCATCAGGGGGAGGGGGGCAGAGCAGTGGAGGGGGAGACAATGATGAGAGTGAAGAGGATGATTTCTTCTGTGAGTCAGGTGTTGCGGCTGTATTGAAAAAATACAGACTTCGAATATCGCTTTGATAATAAGCGACATCCATCTCTTCCGACTGAGTCTCAGTGCCAATACTGCCAGTTTCAATACATGCACAATTATAGTGATGATCAGAGGAAGGCAAATCCAATTCAACAGCAAAATCGGAAGCATGTGCGACGCTGTGCTGTTTATCAAGTGAATTTATGTGCTGATTGGGACCTTGAGATCCATGGGGTTAAGAAGGATGACTTGGGGAAGTATTTTTGCAGGAAGTAAACAATTATTAGACTAGGTTTTTGGGTTGGTATGACTTTTCTACTAGTAGTTTTTCCTAATAAAAATGTTTCAGTAGGGTGAAACATTTTTGTGAAATCTGTCCCAGTGAGAGGTTTCTTGCCACAAAGTTTTAGTGACACTTCTCTCGTGCTTGTTACATACATACATACACTTAGTGGGAATTAGTATGACAAAAAAATTGGAGATGCAAAAAAGCAGAAAGGTTTCACATAGGTGAAACAATTCAAAACCAATAAGGAGATAGGTAAATACCATATGATACCAGCCTCAAAGTGCAGTTTCCAAAGATTACTCCCCCGCGGCGGTACGCTAGCTAGGCTATGCGGCGAGGTAACTCCCCCGGTGTATGCTGCTCAGCTCACTCGGGTCGACGTTGGCGGGCGATCATTGGCCGGGCCTGGTTAGCTTGGGGAGTGATTTTTGGCTCACTTAATGCGGAAACTACTGGGACTCGAACCCTGGCCAACACTTTTGTTAGAGTAGTCTTTTGCCGCTCGGCCATATTGTCCTCTTTTTTGTCTGCATGGTTGCATTCGAATTCAATTGTTGGTGTTTTTGATCTCTTCTTCTTCCCCCTTTTTCCTTTCTCCAGCGGACTAGGACAATCAGACTTGTTAGGTGCTGTGTACGCTGGGCAATACCAAAGAAATTGGTCACCTTGCCCTCCAATTTTTTCCAAGTTCCTCATACTCAAGTTTGACGTCACAATCAACTCCTGAATAGGATACTGTAGTCTCATCTGTTGTGTCATCCACCAGAATGGCATCACATTATTGCTCTCCAACCCCACTACTTTTCCTGACTTTACAACTGCAAACATATGTTTGCATGGAAGTCCCATTACCTTCGGTCCTTCACATGTGCACAATCCAAAACGCAATCCCATTGCACCAATCATTGGAATTTCTAACGTGTGCAAGTTGCACCCAGATTTAGACACCTGACATTTGACATAGTCATCATATTCTTCTACTGCTACCATGTAATTCCATACCATGACGTCTGCCATTATCTGGTCCCGGAGCTCTTCACCCTTTGGCGTTAGAACATCTTCAGTCTCCCATTCAATTGCCTTCTTTGTCTCAAATTGTTCACTTTCAACTTTTAATAGCAGTATAGTTGCATTCACCAAGTCCACTGCACTATGCTCTCATACACGTTCATTTGCTCTGTTCATTGACTCAAGTCCAGATGAAGCCGACCTTCCATACATATATGCATTCTCACCCATGTGACACCTTGCCACTGGATATTGCATTGTATCTGGAAGCATGTTCAGTTAGGTTAATGCAAGCATAGGAATTTTGTTATGATGCTTTTTGCTGCATCGTTCCAACTGACCCACAGTATTGTATGCTACTAACTGCAAAAAAACTGGTGTGCCAAGGGAGTAATAATTGTGACATTGAGTGAGTTAAGGCATTTGTGATGCTTAATTGCAAAGCTCCAAAACCCCTCCCAACCAATCTTGTTCTCTTTTCCAAAAACCATGCCAAATGCTATCAGAAACATTTGTTGTCAAACCATATGCCAAATAAAGTGTGTATTTTCCAAAATTCATTGGCAGGCATCAGCCTGAATAACTTTCTGCAGGTGCGGAACAATCGTAATACTCGCAGATGTAGTGAAAAAGGTTTCACTGAGAAACATTGTGTCCGGAAAAAACACCCATCGATCAAGCTTAACTTGATTTTCAGACATCCAGTCATTCACAAATTTAACGTGTTCTGCTGGCTGGAGGAGTGGTTTCTATTCTTTTTTCAGTCGCCTGTTTTCTTTGTCAACAAGGATCCTTGTCAGATTCATCATCATTGCCTTTCGAACAATTATTTCCAATTAAATTTTGTGTCCCATCTTCTTCATCTCTGCGCATAGAACCTTTGCATACCTAACATTTTGCATTGGATTGCCGAAGACAGTTTCCTTTGTTGTAAAAGAACAACAATGGTCAGTAAAAGTTGTAGGAAAAATGGACAACAGTATGCAATGCTTGATACTTACCTTTGCAGCTGTCCAAGCACTTTGGAGAACATTATCGGTGAGAGCATAGTCCCCAGCATATAGTGACAGCAAGCTATGCATAGCCTTGTTTGACATGTTGGGTGTCATCGCTATCTGTTCCATAATCAACTCTGCCACCCACTTTGATCACAGAGGGGTTACTGGTTGCTGCTTCGATGACTTATCAGATGATTGTTTCGCGGATGGTGGCGCACCAGTTCCTGGTGTATCGGTTTCCATTTTATCAACTACCCACCCCTTTTGCAAAGTATAATGTGCGCTGCAGTGAAAGTTGTTTCTGATAGCAGAGATATGCATAGTATCACTCCTGTTGAAGACTGTCTGCTTCAAAAGTTGAATTGCCTCCTCCGAATTATGCATTGATACAATTTTTTTACTTGAGGAGCTGTGTCCAACCACAGTAGGAGCAAATGCCACTTCACTCATTAGTCGGATTTGTTGTCGCTGATCACCTGAGTATACAATACAACTGTTGTCGACACCATCATTTTCTTCTATCCATTTCAGCCTTTCTTTATCAGTTTATTTTTTATGCTCACGTTGATATTCCTTTAATGCAATTTCGTATTGACTCTTTGTCATATTGGATGGGTCAGGCCTCCTTGGTCCATCATCATGGCTTGTGACCATCAATGCAGCATTGTTGATGTCTAGACCCTCCTCTTCATCATCAAAATTATCATCATCCATGATAAACCAACAAAAATCATTTGTTAGAAATGACACTGCTGATACTTTTTGTCCTCTTCACCATCAACATCAACATCCATTGTCACTTCCCCGCTCAACAAAAATACAATCGTCACAGTCGTCATCGCTGTCATCATCATCCTTCATCTCTTCCCCAACTACTTCAACAGTATCACTGTCGTTGCTGTTGGTGTCATCTCTGTTTTCATTAATGGATGGCTGTGGCGATAGCAGGGGGGGGCGACGGCAATGGCAAAGGCAGCACTCTCATCCAAGGAACTAGCCTCAATCGCGAGATCATCATGGATGGTAGAGAGATGCTTTTCCCCCCCTACACTTGGCTTTTTTCCTTGGGAAGATGGAGTTGGAGCAGTACGATGAGTGCTGTGACAAGAAGAAGTCGCAGCAGGAGGGGTACTTTGGCTAAGATGCGTACTGTGTTGGGAAGGCGTCTCCACTGCAGGAGGAGGCTTCCTACTACAAGAGATGGGCAGCATGACTGAAGAGTAAAGCAGCGTAGTATGAATGAGAGACTTCACCATAGTGTTGCAAATTGAATGGTATCTTGTTGAAATGAATTATTATCAAATCAAAATTGTTTTCACCAACTGGAATTACGAGTCCAGAGTGAGGGAAAATAAAAGCTAAGCTAAAATGGTTGCGAAAGAAATTAAATACATGGAACAAAAGACGTCCTTACCAAAGCTTGATTTTACTATATGTAGTCAATCAAAACATGATTTCAGAAAGACTCGATTGAAACTTGAAGTAAAAAGTGACCAAATGAGGGGAACCGGCACTGATGAAAAAAAAACAAAAAAGAGAGATTGAATTGCATATTGCAAAGTACACAAAAATAAAATTCTATCTCGTAAAAGTACAATGAAAGTAGTTTTAACCCGCGGTGGAAAATAAAACCTAAACCTAAACATATATATTACTGTACTATTTGCAAGTTTTGTTGCTCACTTGTGGAGTGAAACTAAATTAGAATAGCTCATGTGGTGCAAATAAAAGTCGAATTTGAAAGTGTGTGCATTTTGGCAGTTTTTCCTAAAGAATATGGCAGCAAACAGAGTGGTTGATAGAGGTATTTTTGCGCGGCAGTGGAGCCCTGGCTTGCAGATAGTTTTTTGTGTGTGACGTTGTTTTTGGGCGTCCCGAACCAGGAAGCTCATTTCCGTTCAAAAAAAACGACGCCTCGACAAAAAATTCGTATTTATTCCTCCGCAGGAATTGATTCCCGCGGTTACAAGATGCAAGCCTCCTCTGGCTAGAGTAGCACCTATCGTACTCTTTTTATCCCACATTTATTTTATTTAGTTTTACGATCTACTACGGAACGGCCGCGGTTCTCTCCTCACTCTGCCAACACTTCAAGCGCCAAAAGGAGGAGGAGAGGCAACGAGTACGATGAGATACCATAATATTATGTGATCATTCATTCTCCACCAATGCAATCTCTGGATGTACAAGAAACAATAATGCGCCCTTTATCACAAATGATCGACGTAGAGGCTGCCGCGGCGCCGGCAATCGACGAACAATCGTTGCACCCATCTTCTATCCAACGCAAGAAGACGGTGGCTGCCGTCGTGGCGACTGTTCTCACGGCTGTGGCTATTGTCATCGGGGTGGTGCTATTGGCGAGGCCCCACCAGCCAGTTCGGGCCGCTGGCGCATTGCACGGTATTCAAGATGTGGTCGGATCATCCTCTGTTGCCTCCAATGCGAATCAGAACCAGAACCTGGCCGAGACTGACGGGAACATCACAGAAGGAGACTCCGTCGACTACTGCTCGAATCCCAACGAGGGATTGTGCAACGTGCAGTTTGACACTGATAATTACCCCTGGGAAAACGAGTGGACACTGAAAGACGCGCTGGGCAACGTGGTCATGTCAGGCCCGCCCGAGGGACAAAATTACGACAGGTCGACCCGATACGTCAAGTCCATGTGCGTCGCGACCGGTACGTACACTTTTGCTTTGACAGACAAGTACAAAGACGGCGTTTGCTGCGAATACGGCGAGGGCAGTATGGTTGTTAAGGTCAATGGAGAGGTTGTCGCCTCGACGGGCGAATCCAGTTTTGAGAAGTTTGAACGCACCATTACTGTCCAGCAATCTAGCAGTACTACCGAGTCTAGTACGGATGGCTACAACCACGTCACCGCGTATTGCCAGGCAGCATGCAACGACAACGGCATTTGCACCTACACCGCCCTAGTCGATATGTTCGCATCCGAATTCGGATTCTTCCATTTCAAAGAGTGTCCTGATGCTGGCAACATGCCCACCATAACCATGGAGCTTGGCAAGACCTACAGGTTCGTCCAACGTGATATCAGTAATTATATTCATCCGCTAGGATTTGCCTATGAGCCCGATGGAGCGTTGGCCGACGCCGACGAAGTCGAGGAAGAGTACCTATCTTACCAACTGAATGGCGAGGACATCGGTCTGGATGGGTACGAACCAAACTTTGCCCATCCCATCGACGAGTGGGCGACGGATGGTGAATATTACGTCGAGGTGACCATTCCGCAGGATTTTACATATACAAAGGATCTATTTTACTTTTGTCACATCCATCGCTACCTCGGTGGAAGGATCAAGCTTCGAAGGAATGGCACGCTTATTCAGCCTTCACACTTGCCCATCCACAATACCATGCCCCCCCCTCCATCTTCGTACGATAAGCAGTGCGGCACCTACGGCCTGGTGCATCAGTATGCCGAACTGGGTCAGATGGGGGACTCGTGGACTCACAGCATGGCGGCCGATTACCGACTGCCACATTCCGAATGCCCGCTCACATTTGTCTGCGAGGATGGCAAATCCATCTTCGCATCATGTCTGGATGCCATTAATTGTCACATGTTCATCGGCATGACGACGTACGAACAATATTCCGAGGTGGCGTTGTTTTTACAGCAAATGATTCCACATCACCAGAATGCCGTTAACATGGCCAAGTCTCTCCTGTTGAATTGGAGCTATACTTGTGACCCTGCGGACCTAGGCAGTGACAGCGCGGAGTGTTTAATGGAAAACATACTTCGCAGTATCGTGTATGGTCAGAATGCGCAGATTCAGACAATGAGGGACCTTCTAGAAAGAAATGGCTGGCCCGAGTTTGATCACTGTGATCGACCAATACAGGGCAGCTCAGAGGATGAGGAAATGGACAGTGAATATGAAAATATTGACAATAGCAGGTACGACCCTGGCGAACGTCACTTGCACGTTGAGGCAAGTGATGAGAAAGAATACTATAACGATGGGCGTGGCTTAGGTGAGTCTCAATCCCATTGTCTATTTAGTCACCTGAAAGTGTTTTGACCGATAACATTCATTCAACAATCTCTTCTATTTCCATATCTTCCGATTCTAATTCCAGCCGAAGATGGAACATGTCGCGGCTCGTGCTCCTCTGAGAATGGCGAGGAAGTCTGTGTCTTCACCATGGGAGTAGACATCTTTGCTTCGGACCTTGGTGCATTCTACTTTGAGGAATGCGGCAGTGACAACATCTATCCGATAATCGGAGTCGAAATCGGCAAGACGTACAGATTTGTCCAAGAGGACAGGAGTAACTACTACCATCCGTTGGGATTTGCATACCATCCCGACGGGGCGCATGTGGACAAACAAGAGGTTGAGGAAATCTACCTGACTTACAAGTTGAATGCCAACATCGTTGGACTGGATGGCTACGAGCCATTATTCTTCCACTCCGCAGGTGAGATCAAAACGATGGAGACTCCGCTGATGCATTTGTTTCTTTCGCGTTTGAATAAAAACTGATATCGCTGATGTTTGTGTCTTCTCTTTATATTGCTCCTCAAGCTGAATGGACCGACTACGGAACCTTCACCGTGGAGCTGAAGTACGACAAGGATTATGATCAAGATCTGTTTTATTTCTGCCACGTTCACAGTAAGATGTCTGGGCGAATCAAGCTGCTGAAGAATGGCCAACCAGTTCAGACAGCAAATCTGCCTGAAATCTCATACAGCCATCCTGAGCCTAGTGAATACGACAGGTCTTGTGGAACATATGGCCTAGAACTATTTCAGCTTCCTCACCCGGAATGTGCCCAGGAGTATGTCTGTAATAAGAGATCGAAATTTGCTAGCTGCTTAGAGACAATGAACTGCTACATGATGGTCGGAATGACAACTGGAGGCAATCAAGGCGATGTGGCATTGTTCAATCACCAGATGATTCCTCACCACATCAACGCTGTGAACATGGCTAAGGCTCTCCTCAAGACCGAAGTGCTTCAGTGTTCAAACTTAGCGGCGGAGACAGATGATTGCATCATGGAGAGCATCCTTTGGGATATTGTGGGTAATCAAAACTATCAGATACAACAGATGTATGATGTTTTGAGTCAAGAGATGAAAGATACAACAAATGATTGTGTTATTGCGATCCACTCCGACGAGCTCAGAATATAGAATATGAGCTTTAGACAACAGAGATAAACTAGACGCAAGATTTTTTTTCGCGCCCCCATAAACCATGAAGGTCCTGAAGGATTCAATTGTGATCTTTCATGCATACGTGTCATAGATGACAAAAAAGCTATTTCCATTGTAAGTTGAATAAAGTTGCCCATACAAGGTCCCTTGAGGGAGAGAGAGCTTATATTCTATCCTAGTAATTTGTATTATGTTTGGGGAATGTGACGCTATCTGCGCTCTTGATTTTGCCCGTCAGTTATCTATGTCCATTATGGTTCGTACTGTCATATTGTGATTTTTCGATGAAATTGATGAAATTCCCTCCAACCCCCCTTGCCAAAATATCTACGCACTAAAAATAATTCATCCAATTATTTCGAGGATGGTGCTCTGGAAAAAGGGTGGTATTGGTCGTTGTTCTCTGGACAATTATGGCTACAAGGGTTATTTACAGGGCAAAGCACATAGTGGTGCAATCGCTGGATTACCATGTGTGTAGGCGTCTGGCCTTAGCCGTGGTAAGGGAATGTGCTTGGTGTAACCAGCTGGACATTCTCCAACACTGGCAGTTGATTGTTGTATTTTATTTTTTTCATCTCATTAGTATGTCGCCTACTAATTGGTAGGCTGAGCACCCCATCCTAGCATTATCAATACACTTCTATTTAATCCAAAATTTTGATGTGTTTCGTCACTATATTTTCGCCAAAATATCTACGTAGGAACTCGTCTTCTTTGCACCACTAAAAATAATTCTTTCAATCAATTTGACAATGGTGCTCTGAAAAAAGGGTGGTATTGGTGCCATCGACAATCCATATGCGAGGTACATTCATCCCAGTGGCCCCATCAGGACAAGGTGGCCAAACACCTGGAAACAACATCAGAGCATGGGGGCAATTATCTGTGGTAAGGGGATGAAGAATGGTAGTCGCCACAACCAGCTATGTTACAACATCCGTCTCGCAGACTTCAGTGAGGATGTAATGTTTCACATTATTTGTTGCAATTTTAAAGTTATGACGGAAGGTCCAGAGCCATTTGGCAACAAAAGGGCTGTCCCACAAGTCGCTCAGGCTCCAATTTTGGTGCAAATAGGGGAGGGGGGGTGGACGCGAAAAATGTAGATGACGGTAATGCTGTTGTAATTGGGAATTTGGAGATAGGTGAGTTGACTGTGGATGGTATTCAAGTCGACGATGAGGGTTCCACTCCCAAAAATGCCATCGAACAAGCACCATTAGTGGGGGAAGTGGGGGATTGGGAGGCACCATTGCTTTGCATGCAAAGGAACAACAGTGCAATAAAAGATACAGTTGGGAGATGGGCAGATAAAAATTGGAAGCAAGTAGGCACAATGACAGAGCTTGTAATTTTTTGTATGGCATTTTCTGAAGAATACATTAAATCCATTTTGATCCCAGCGACAAATGCACACTTACTATTGCGATCCACTCCGACGAGCTCAGAATATAGAATATGAGCTTTAGACAACAGAGAAAATTTAGAGGCAAGATATTTTATTTGCACTCCCATACCATGAAGTTCCTGAAGGATTCAATTGTGATCTTTAATGCATACGTGTCATAGATGACAAAAAAGCTTTTTCCATTGTAAGTTGAATAAATTTGCCCTTATACAAGGTCCCTTGAGGGAGAGAGAGCTTATCTGGAATACCATGCAAGTGTTGTCAAAATATTCTATCCTAGTAATTTGTATTATTTGGGGAAGGTGACGCTATGACATAAAAAACTTCTATTTGGGGGCACCACTTGATCGCCTGGAATATGTGCGCATCCACCTCACAGATATCCCTGACGAATTCCAAATCGAATACAATCTGGACGCTTACGTGCACAACGGTTGGGTCTACTTTGAAATATCCAAGGGTGTATATGGACTCAAACAAGCAGGCAAACTTGCCAACGACCTCCTCACAGAGCCACTCACCACCCATGGATACTACCAGTGCGCCACAACACCAGGACTCTGGAGGCACAAATGGAGGCCAATAATGTTTGTGCTCATCATTGACGATTTCAGTATCCAATACACAGGACGTGAACATGCTGAACATCTCCTCAAAGCGTTACAAGAACACTTCACAGTAACCACTGACTGGACGGGTACAAAATTTGCAGGGATCACCCTCACATGGGACTACGCCAAACAAACATGTTGCCTAACCATGCCTGGTTATGTTCAAGAGCTCCTGCTAAAATATTGACACAAACTCCCACGCAAGCCACAACATGCGCCACACCAACATCGCCTGATCATTTACGGAACTAAGGAACAACTCATACCGGACGACAACACCGGGACCCCCCTATCACCCAAAGACATCAAACGCATCCAGGGCATTGTTGGGTCCCTCCTATACTACACATGGGCAGTCGATAACAAGCTCTTAGTCGCCCTCAGTACCATAGCCGCGCAACAAGCAAAAGCCACAACTACAACGGCAATTGCAGTCAACCAACTCCTGGACTACGACGCCACTTAGCCAGCAGCATGATCCTCGCAGCTCATTCTGATGCAGTGCTTTGGTTGGGAAACACCCAGACCTCCGGGTGTGTTCATTGGGAAACACCCGAACCTCCCAGTGTGTTGGATGGAAAACACCCAGACCTTTGGGTGTTTGGGTTGGGAAACACCTGGACCTCCAGGTGTTTTGGTTGGGAAACACCCGGATCTTTGGGTGTTTGGGTTGGGAACACCCGGACCTCCGGGTGTTTTGGTTGGGAAACACCCGGACCTCCGGATGTTTTGGTTGGGAAACAACCGGACCTCCGGGTGTTTTGGTGGAGAACATACTGATCCTTATGTGTTTTGGTTGGGAAACATTCGGACCTCCGGGTGTGTTGGTTGGGAAACACCCGGACCTCCGGGTGTTTGGTTGGGAAACACCCAGACCTCCGGGTGTTTTTGTTGGGAAACACCCAGACCCTTATGTGTTTTGGTTGGGAAACACCTGGACTGACATAGGCCAGTGGTTCACCCCTGGTTCCAGGTGTAACTTGTCGTATCCTCTGTGGATACTAATTGGATAGATCTCATTCTTCCCTAAAGATACGGTGCACTTGGCAGTACACCAAGGACATTGGGAACTTGGAAGCAATAGTTCTGAG